>APFE030279354.1:0-13906 GCA_000404065.3 Pinus taeda
AAGATAATAGAAACGATTCTAACAAAAACAGTTGCATCACATAGACGCGATTGGGCTGCCAGACTACCAGAAGCACTGTGGGCTTATAGAACAATATGGAGAAGCACCACTGGCCACTCACCTTACCAGCTAATGTTCGGAAAGCAACCTATCTTTCCTATAGAATTTGAAATCCAGACATTACGAACAGCACAAGAAACTGGGTTAGACTTAACCGAGGCACAAACTAATCGATTGCAACAGATTAATGAGCTGGATGAAATTAGGCTCTCTGCACTTCAACACACTGCCCTGATACAGCAACAGAGAACCAAATGGCATGATCCTCTCATCAAAAATAGAGTCTTCCATGAAGGAGACTGGGCTCTTTTATATGACTCTAGATTTCAGGACTTCCTCGGGAAACTCCAGACTCGTTGGCTGGGACCATATGAAATTCAGAAAGTACATGACAATGGTACCCTCACACTGAATACCATTGATGGCTCTGGGTATACCTTTAAGGCAAACGGCCATCGAGTCCGTCTTTATCGCAAACCACTTACTCGGGAGTCCTTCTACCAACAACTACGCTAAGATTCAGATATGGAGATCTTACGGGAGGAAGACAAGTCTCCTCCACTTGTAACTCACTAAGAAGTTTACTTTTTTTTTACAATTTGTATATAACTGCTTGAATTATTTTTGTACATATTTTTTTTACAACATGTTTTGATTTTTTCTGTTCCTTTTCCAAAAGGAACAACACTTGTGATTTTTGCTGTTCCTTTTCCAAAAGGAACAACACTTGTGATTTTTGCTGTTCCTTTTCCAAAAGGAATAGAACTTTTTTGATTTTTTGCTGTTCCTTTTCCAAAAGGAACAGCACTTGTGATTTTTGTTGTTCCTTTTCCAAAAGGAACAACACTTTTTTTATTTTTGCTGTTCCATTTCCAAAAGGAACAACACTTGTGATTTTTGTTGTTCCTTTTCCAAAAGGAACAACACTTGTGATTCTTGTTGTTCCTTTTCCAAAAGGAACAGCACTTGTGATTTTTTTGCTGTTCCTTTTCCAAAAGGAACAACACCTTTGATTTTTGTTGTTCCTTTTCCAAAAGGAACAACACTTTTGATTTTTGCTATTCCTTTTCCAAAAGGAACAGCACTTGAGTGTTTTTGCTGTTCCTTTCTCAAAAAGAACAGCACTTGTGTGTTTTTGTTGTCTCCGAAAGAAACATCACCATTGATTTCAACTGTTCCTTTCTCCAAACAAACAGTTGTTGTTGTGCCCTTCCTTGAGAAAGCACTACTCATATGATTTAAAATAGCTTGTTCCTTCTTAAGGATGCTTAGTACTAATGTTTTTTCAAGTCTTTTGGAATACAGCTATCCACTTATGTGATGGAAACAAAAGCACAGTATACAGAAATCGGTAAATCATAAATCGCTATCCTTATAAGTAACTTCCCTAAATTGGCGAAAAGAAGCAGGGAAAAGATATTCTTATTTATTACCTTTTGTTGCCATTGTTTTACTAACTCTGTTATGATTGGTTATCTCTATCATGCTGATCCCTTTTTACCCACTTTGATTATCATTCGGTAATAAGATCAAAGGGTCTATACCTTCCTATTGGGATATTAAGACTTCTTCCACCATTCCTACTCTTAAGGAGTGTTGAACCACCCTTTGTGTATAAACAGGAAAGGCTCTCTATTAAAAGCAAGAAAAAAGAAGCATGCAAAGCAGTTTTAAAAAAAAAAAATTGTCAAATTGCAGGATAGGAAGTCTCATTACGAGCTGGCCTACCATGATCATTAGGATGGAAGCGAGGTGGCATTCCCACTAAGGCAACCACACCTAGGAAATGGTCCAAAAGGTATATCAAAATAAATAACCCTTGGAACAGGAGGTCTCACCACGAGCCGGCCTGCCCACTATTCGCTCCTTCCTCATGAATGGCACTATGACTAACTGGTTGCCAAGCCTGCATAGTGGCCTATAGTTTGGACATTATATAACACTTCCTCACATACACAAAACACTATGGTTCCCGGGGTGAAATAAACAACTCTGCCAAGGTTATGGACACCTGTCGGTAGCAGAGCTCTATTAATGGTATTGAAGTCGTAACCTTTACACCAATGGGTAAGGAGATTATATCCTCTTGTTTCTTATAACGTGCTAAGTAATTTAATTACCCAACCATATAGCGCATGACTATCTATTACCGCCAATCATTATGGAGCTAGTGACAGTGACCGCATGAGACTCGCTAATTATGGCAAATGTCTTATCCCCGAACTTCCATCAACTCACTGCAGTCGCTTACGTATTAAAAGCGATCTAACTTTCTACCTCGATTTTAGTAATAGGCTGTTTTTGTGGACATGGCATATTTTCATAAGCTGTTCCATAAAGGCCTCGTGGCAAAGCAGAGGCTACTCCTTTATTTGACGGCTGGGACAACCTATCACATTGTGGGGGGGGAGGTAACCTCATCATTCCCAGAGCACGTGTCAGTCCGTTATTCGAGAAGATTTTGTACTCGAGCACAGCACGGCTCAATGGTATGATCATTTGCCATTTTTGTTTTCTTCTGCATGAGTTGCTGTTCGAAGCTATTTCCATTCCATACGCCGTTGCATTTGAATTTGAACGAGAAATACGCCACCAGCTTCTCTGCATTTCAACGAACAGCTGTTGTTCCTTTGAGAATTTGCAAGTGAAGCTATGGGAGGAAGGTCAGTCTGTCGAGAACCACAAACATTAACTGTTTCGGCTGTAGCCCAAAGAATCCTGAAGAAAGCAGGATGGTTGACCTATCTCAACCGCCTGAAGGAGTCTAATGAAACTGTAGCGAAGGAATTTTTACAGAACCTACAAGAAGAATACTCCACAGTAAGAGGAAGGTGAATAGCAGTCACTGACGACATAATAGCAAGAGTCACAGGACTACCGGCCACGGAACCAGTATAGACAATAAAGAAGGAAAGGCTGCAGAAGATCGTAGAAATATTTCAGGATGAGGGCCAGAGTTTGACAGTCCGAGGAAAGGGGGTGCTACTAGCAACGCTAGGAGAACCATGGGCGGAATTGGCGAAAATTATCTAGAGCTACATTACTTGCGAGGGCAGAAAAGACGTGGTAAGACCACGACATCTGAAACTCCTAGCCGTCTTAAAACAAAAATGTTCTGTGAATTTACCTGCATTGCTAAATTCAATATTGCATGATGTGGCACGAAGTATGAAAAAAGCACAACACGTAGAATCTGTGGTTAGCCACCATGGATTAATTCGCTTGATAGTGAATCATAGTCTCACCCAGCAGTAGAGCAGCTGGGAAGAACTAATTGATATTATCAATAAAGCGACGGCCACATTTGGACGCTCGGAAAAATGAAAACGAATTGATAGCACACCCCGACATTCAGATAAACGAAAGCAGGACGCTTTCACAGAAGTGCAAGCTGAAAAACAAGCTAAGAAACAAGCTGAAAAGAAACCTAAAAAATGACCCGAAAAGCGGAAGCATGACGCTGGTACATTTGAACAACCAGAAAAACGTAGGAAGTTGGCGAGGCTCGCAGGGTTACAAGCAGAGTTGAAGAAACCCTGGGCTCGCACGAGCCAAGCAATAGAGATCATAGATGAGCAGTCTGCGGAGACAGACATAGAGGAAGAAAGCAACGAGGATGTAGAGCAGTCTGCAGGAACAGAGATAGAGGAAGAAAATAGCAAAGGAACAGAGCAGTCTGCCGAGGCAGAAACAGAAGAGGAAGACGTCGAAGGGGAAGAACAGTCAGCAAAAATAGAAACGGAAGAAGAAGACGTCGAGGGAGAAGAGCAGTCTACAGAGGCAGAAACAGGAGAAGAAGAAGAAAAGGCAGAGCAATCTGTAGGAGGAGAAGAAGAACAGGATGAGCAGACTGAAGAAGAAGGAGACGAGAAAAAAGAAGTTGAGCAACCCGAGCAGGAGGAAAGAATAGAACAGCAGGGAGGAAGCCCAGTACAGGACCCATTAGGGGAAGATGAATTGGCCAACATTTTGGCCAATATGGGTGAATATGGCCAATCCCTGAGTCCATCCAACCTTCAGGCTGTAGAAGAAACCCAGGAGAAAGATGCATCCGAGGAAGTGCATACAGAAGAAGTAGAAGTAGAAAATTTGCCCGTTCATGATGAGAAGGTAACAGAAAATGTCGAGCAGGAACAGCCCGTTCCTAGTCAAAAGGCACCAGAGGAAAGTCCAGAGGAAAGAAGGACAGAAGAGGAATTGGCCCAAGAAACAACAGAGCCAAGCAAGGTTCTTACCTCGGAATAGCCACCTCAAGAAGAAAATCAGGAAATTAGCCACAGTCCAACCCACAGCAAACAGTCTGTTGTTCTTTCTGAAAAGTTGATGGAAATAAGGAAATTACAAAAGGAAAAGGGGACATTGTTAAACATAATAGTCAGGCTTCGCCAGCAGATTAGGCTTCTAAAAGCAAGGCAAAGGGGGGAAGGGACCTCAAGAAGAAAATGTTCGGCCACACCAATAAGACCCTATAAGAATAGGAGGCAGAGGACCAAAAGTCATCCCACTACTCAAAACCCTCACAGAAGCCAAGCTGCTGTTCCTAATGAAGCAGAAAGACAAACTGTTGTTCCAATTGAAACAAAAGAACAGATTGTTGTTCCATTTGAAAAGGAACAGCAGTGGGCTGGAGTTCATATTAAAATTGAAAAATATGATAAGATGGTTCAGACGGATGCACCACCTTCGGGAGTAATAAGGGTTAAGAATTCAAAGCAGCATAATAAGAAAGTCCAAGTAAAGCTCCCAGCCTCCACGGATGCATGGAAAAAGGACCCAAAAACAAGAACCCTTCACCATCATTTGAAGCAGGCACAACAAGAAGCAGAAAAGCTCAGGGATCAAACGGTCCCCCGTGAAAAATATGAGGAATTACAGCAGCAGTTAAGGAACGTCAACCTATCTGAAAGCCAAGCCTTCGAAGGATGGCGAAAGGAACAATAGAAAGTTGCCAAGGTAACCCATAGATTAGATGTAGTTATTAAACAGATGGATACCTTGTGTGCTCTATACAATGATGTCCTAGAATGTAGAGCCCCTGCCAAAAACTATGCCCTGTTTCTAATGGAAAGGTACTTACAATTGAAAATTAAGGCCGTTAAGGCAGGTGCTCCCATAGAAATTAACACTATAAATGATTTTATAAATTTGTAAGGCATTATGGGTAAAAGTGCAAAGGTTATGAGTGAATTACCTGCATAACTTGTACAGAACAAGAGACCGAGCTAAACCCTGGCCCTTTTGTTGGGGATATTCAATTACAAGCATTTATTTCATTTGCAGTCAATCAAATTAAATGGCTTAAAGCCTACAATGCATTTCAGAGACAAGAAAACAGATTAGATCTATGGGTAAGAGCTAAGCCTAGAGACCCAGAACAGTTATGGAGAAGTCATAGAAATCTCATGAGGGCTCCAGGGGTGATTGAAGCATTAGGACCCGGCCCTAGAGGACACTTGCTCTTGTACCATTACGCGTGGTTTCTGTGTGGTTTGTTCATAGACGTAATCTAGTAATCTGCTGTGTTTTAAGAATATTCTATTACATGCTCTGTTATGTTTAATTTGTCTCGTGTTCATGAACTTTATATTGATGCTGTGTCATTTTACCAATCCTTTAAGTATTGATTAATCTCTACAGGACACTGTCACTCTATTACAGATTTGATCATGATTGTGTTTAGCATTGTAACAAGTTATCTTGAAAGGTCTGTTTTCACATGATTATTGAATGTTACTATTCTTCATCTTGAGATACAATCGTATGTGTTTATTTAGATCAATAACAAAAGCAGATTGAGTATGTTGTGTTTCTAAGATTTTGATCGGTAGTGTTGTTCTATTGTATGTGTACATCCTTGAGACTGAAGGATTGATGTTTTGATTGGAAAGATTAAATAGGATTACAGCTTGAGGAACTTGGTTACTGCTTATTCCAACTGCTGTTCCATTTCTGAATTGCTGTTCCATTTTATTTATTTGCTGTTCCATTTTAATTGTTGTTCCATTTATTTGCTGTTCCATTTATTTGTTGTTCCATTTCAATTGCTGTTCCATTTCCAGGTTGCTAATTTGTTGTTTCTTAAGGACAGTCTCAGGATGTAGTGAGCCCCAACATCTACTATTTGGGTCCTAGACCTCTGATCTGCTCCCATCAGCTATGAAAGGGATGTGTTATTGCTACCAAGCCCTTGGCTAATGTGCTGTTCTATTTCATTGCTATTTCCTTTACTTGTTGTTTCATTTCTATTCATTAAGAACAGTCTCAGGCTGTAGTGAGCCCAACATCTGCTATTCGGCTCCCAGACCTCTGATCTGTTCTCATCGGTTATGGAAAGGATGGGTTATTGCTACCGAACCTTTGGCTGATGCAATACTTGGTGTGATTTGGTGTTTTGAAGTAGTTAAGTTGTAGACTCGCATTAATTTACTTTCGTAGCTTTTAAATAGCTGTACTACAAGCATTACTCTGGCAAGTGCTAAGCCTCAGATTGAGACACTCTTTGAAATAACCAAACGTTCTCGGATTGACATAATGTGAGCTAACTAGAGGTGAAAGAGACCCTTTTTATAGATCTACACTAGTTATCATCACTGAAGCCCAACATAAAAGTTAATAAAAGACACTTTTGATCTTGTGAGCACATTATATATCTAACTAATATTTTTAGTGCGAACACCAGACAATGGAAATTAGCTAGCAAATGATTTAAACCACTTTTTGAGATCACCAATGCTATTCGTAAGATGGAAATTGTCTCACTTAATAAATTCTATAAAATCTTTTAATTTTGTACTTTTCACAGAGCTCTTAGACTTAATGGCTATCTGCACTCCCTCGTGGATAAAATCTGCAACCTTAATAAGGTCATCCTCAAGAATCCCATGGGTGGTTAACATAGGAGTCCCTATGCGTATACCACCAAGAACCATAACACTTCTATCACCTGAAAATGTAAGGTATTAAAGTTATATCATCCCATGGAGAAAGGAAAATAAATGAGTCCCTTACATCTAAATATACAATGAAAAATTCATGTAGCCTGGTACAAAACTCTTGTTTAGTGTGATAGAAGAAACATCCAAAACATGCTCTAATCTTGCACCATCAATGCCCTGTACAAGCCCATTAATATATACCATGTTACATTCAACCAACTAAATCCAATAGAAATCAATATACAAGTAGGTTGTGTACTCCAGCATATGAACAAAGGATACTTACCAAGGGCCTCAAATCAACTAGAACTAGGTGATTTTCACTACCACCAGACACCAAATTCTAACCCAAATCCATTAGGCTTTTTGCAAGGGCTTGGAAATTTGCTACTACTTACTATAACTATTTTACCTTTGATAAGAAACAAAATCCATGCAAAAAATAATTCACATGCATGAATTTTACAAAAGATTAGATATGTGAGAGTGATACCCCTATACTTGATAAGCCCTAAACTCTGTAGTTACATCATGTTTTAAACAAACAACCAACCCTCTTATGGTATGGTGTGGGCTTGAGGGGGTCTATCCCAGGTTCAACATTAATTAGCCAAAGAAATCCCTACACTACTGGCCCTTTCAGCATCAACCAGCGGAGTGCGGACCGATGTCTCACCTGAAGCAGTATGGGGGGATGCTAGAACCAAGTTTCTGCACCCTTGAGATGGTTGTGATGTCGTTTTATCTCTTCTATCCCTGCTTTCACGTAGGTGATCTTGCTCTAGGTCTTGCAAGACAAACCCTCTGTTCCGACTTTCAATACCTTCATGAAAGTACATGATCAACATTCACACAGCTTTAACCTGTGGCTCAGGTACTTTCGCATTGCTATAGCAGTGTGCCATGCAGATTCCTCTATTATCCTAAGTGATTCACTTATCTTGTCAAATTCTTAATGTTATCACCACATAAACATATGTTCTTATTTGTGTTCACTTAACCAACACATTTACATACATTCACACATAATTTAAGTATTATAAGTGAAATTTATACCCAACATAACAAGATGCATAAACAAGAAAAAAAGACCCAGAAATTGTAGAATACTTCTCTTTATTGATAATTCCAGATGATTATAGACTCGACCCGCCCTACACACTCAGCTGTATGGGTCCGCACACTCAGCTGTGGACTTCTACCCTAGGCCTATGTGCACTCAGCTGTAGAGCCTCTACCTACGTTATGACCCAAGACATAGACTTCTTGCTCTAAAGCTATGGCTCTCTTTGTTGTATTTTCTTTATAACTACTTAGAGCTTAGCTCTTTTTATACAATCCCATGGTCCACGGACCATGGGTTGATCTTTTACAGCCAACATTACACTTCCAAAATAAGGGCAGACAACCCTATGACTCTTTAACACCTACACACTCTACGACCACAAAATGCGGAGTCTTTACACTTTGATTACAAAATTTGACCCAAATATGGGCTTTTAGCCCCAAAAAGACCCTTGGGGGATCCCACGCCTAACAGGCCCCCAACACAAACATCGTGACTCGTCCTCGAGTCACTCTGTAGGTAGGGATATCTTAGCATGAAGACCTCCTAGCTTCGTTTGGATGACCACAACCTCGGCAACACACTAAGGGGCCACCTACTGGACTTCTTCCACTCTCTGCTCAGTGACTATAGCTGAACTGTCACCCTAAATCTTCTACTGAGTTGCTTGCAGTGTCATGAGCTTTCCTTCAATGGAAGATGTGATTTTATATGCCTTGTCTATCCATGGTTGTAGGTGTTCTTTTAGGACCGCTTCTTTTTGCTGAGCGACATCCACCTGTTGCTTAAGTGCCTTTGCCTCTTGCATCTGTGCGAGCCTTTGTGTAAGGGCGACTATATTTGCAATCCATTTGACATCCTCATATATTTGTTTTAGCTCACCTGCCTTTATCTCTAGGTGCTCTACATTCAGGTCCTCTTATAGGGTGGTCAGGACCTCGAATGACTGTTCAAAAGGTCGCGTGCAGTCTACTACTACACTGTTCACTGCCGCTATTGCTGTTGTAACAATGGTGGCACGTTGTTCCCTGACTTCTGACAAGGCTGAGACCTCAACTGCAATTCTGTGATCTGCAGGTTCATCTCCAACTAAATCCTGGCCATCTCTATCTGAGCATCAAGCAACCCTATGGCCAACCTACAGACACGCACCTCAACTGGTTCTTCTACCTCAATGTCCAATTCTGGGACCATTTGGCAAGTTTCCTCGACAACATGCATGATCTTCTTATTTTGCTCCATTGCCTCATTACGTTGCAGGTCCAACTGCTCGATATTGATGTGCTTCTTGCTGATTACCTGCAGAGTGCGACTCTCCTGGACCCTAAGTTCCACAGTGACTCCATCCTGTAAGAGGTGGAGCGTCTCTCGAGCAAGCGTGGCCATATTCAATCCCACCCCTTTCAAGTTGCTAACCATGGGCCTGTCAGCCTCATTTTCTATAGTAAGTAGTATTGCATTGGTCACCCTTGTACGCAACATCGTCATGGTGGCTGAAGTGCCGATCACGATGCTGGTGGACACTATGCCACCCTGTGGAGTGCAAGCCTGAAACTCCTGCAACTCTGTCCAGAGAGCCCATAAAACCAATTGCTATTTCTCTTCGAACTATTAGAGGGCCTCCACGGTGAAATCCCTCACCATTTCTCCAATATTGTGCAAATCCCCCTTAGTGAGGGTGATTAGGTCAAAGGATATCTTTGAAGCCTTGGTTTTCTTACATGGCACTGCCTTCTCTTGCGGTCGCTAACGCTTGAGTTGGGTGGACGCTGTCTGTGGGTCTGCACCACCTTGTTTTGGTGGCTCCTCTATTTCTACCTCGGCCCCGGGTGAAGCTAACTTCTGTCCTTCACGCTCTTCTCCTCTTATCTCCTACTATTCTGCTAATTTCGCGGCGTCATGCCTTGCCTAGGTCTTAGCCTCTGCTTCCTCTTTCCTACGCTTCTCAGCCAACTGCACAATTCTGATTTTCGTTTCTTTCATCTTACGCTGTGTGGTGGACTTGTCTGTTTCTACTGCAGAGCCTGTTGCAGCGCACCACTCTGGTGGCCAAGACTCGAGGACTGCAAAGATAACATCATCTGTTGCCAAATATGGTATGCTATGCCATCTCTTCATGGGGTCCTTCCACAGCTTGATAAAGACATGGTGAAAATATGGTTTGAACTCTGCAAAGCTCTACAAACTAGCATATATTGTGGGCGAAAACCACAGCTTATGATTGATCCCCATTCGGATACTCATCTCCATCAATATCCAAAATATCTTTCTTTCTTTTACGTGCTACACATCCTTGGTCACCCACAGCGAAGCATACTTTACTGCCTCTAGAAGGTCCAACGTGATCGAAGGAATTAGTTGTATTCTAGCAGCTCCCATGCCACTAGCATAATTGACAACAAGAGCCATGCGTAGTGGAACGTCTATCCTTGCTCCTATGCCTAGCGACAGTTCACAAGGAACTTGCCACATAGATAATTTGCCTAGTTGAACTAGACTCCTTCAGTGCATTGGGATGCTAGTGCAATAACAGGCACGAACACCTCATCCGTGTGTCATTTTCGCATCACCTTCCCTGCTAATATTTGTGTTGCTACCTTGACTGTAGGGTTGTTAATGCTGGAGATGGCATATCCCCACTTCTTCTTCTCTCACTTGAATTTCTTCTTCATAGCTTCCATGAGGGCCCACTCACAACCTTTTCCTTCTGATATATTGGTTGGATCCTCCACTTAGTATGGCAGCCATGTGATCCAGCAGATCAATTGGTATGTGATGGGAATGGGTTCCTCCAGCCACAAACACCCATCATGCACCATGGAGAGAACCTGCATTATGATGAAGATGGTCACTGGGGCGCAGTGGTGATGTGGTACCTAGAGCAGGTTGAGTAGCTCGGCTTTCTCTACACCCTTGAGCAACGTCCGTAGCTCTAATTCGATCGTTCCAGTAATCGTGTCAATCCGTCGATGCATTAGGTGCTCATTTGCTAAACGTGGGAATTTCTTGTGATCTGTGAGGTCCCAGTCTTCGAACTTTAGTACAAAGACCTACCCTAAGCACAGCCCATCAAAAACAATGTCATCCAGGAGCAACAAAGTTTGCAAGGAGCTCTTGCTCTTGTTTATGTCCTTTGGCACCTTGGATTTTCTCTTGCACGAAGGAACATATTCTTGTAACCTAGTAATAGGGTCTGCACCCTGGATTTCAACTTCCTTGTCCAAATCCTCCTCATCCACCAGGATTTCTTTAGATTCCTCCTCTTCCGCCTCAAGATTAATGGCCTTCCCCTTTTCCTGCAAAGTGAGCTTGTTCCTCTATGGGTTTCTTGGTGAGATGCACACCGGTAGCATAGCCTACTTATCCTTCTTTGGTCTTGGTGTCCTAGGTGATTTAGGGACTTCGACTACCATTCTGGCACTCTCTGGGGCAGCTTCTACTACCTCAATTTCCTATGCAGCTTCCTCGGGTGTCAACATCATTCTATCTAGGAGATCCTGCATCTCCTTCGGCAATCTCTCAAACACTGAACTTGCTCTCAAAGCCTTAAAATTGGTAAGGTCCATACACACATGATAGCGCGACAACTAAATTTTCAACATGCAAAGTGTTTTTCGCTAGACAAACACCTGTAATTTATAGGGCCTTTTGGATTCAAATCCCACCGTTCCCCCAACATTCATCCCATTAATGCTAGATTGGTGGCAAATTTTCAAGAATCTAATCCATAAATTTCACCTTAAATTCCTGCCGCCCACTCCATTTGGCTACAATCTGACCATCCAATAATGAACAGTGACTTTAATAGTCACTTTTCGACACACCTGCGCACTATTTTGACGAGTAGTGTAGCTTCCTTTACATTGTCGCGAACCCTGTGATACTTCCCTGCTTCACGCAGTCTTGAAATCGTGTAGCTCCCTAACCCAAGTAGTGTAGTTTATAGTCCCGCGCCTCCTTTCAGCTACCTGGATCACTAAGACTATGCTTCTATCGTATAGTCAGATGATCGGGTCACCTGTGTATGGCTTCAACCGACTGCCATTCACCTTTTGTGGGAAGGGATCTCCATTCAACTTAACCAACTAGACCATGCCACCATTGGTAATTTTCTTAATAACATAGGGCCCCAGCCAACGCATTATGAATTTCCCTAGAAATTTATCAAACTTACTATCATACAATAGCACAAAGTCATTCACTTTAAAGGTGTGCAGCTTAATATGTCAGTCATGCCACGATGTTTTGCGCTGCTTTTGGACTTGTTGATGAAATCTAGCCAAAGATCTCTCTTGTTCAAGCTCATCCAACTGCACGAGCCTCTCTTCCAGGGCCCTACAATCTTTCATACCCGTGAGCGCCGTTATGCATAGACTAGGCACAGTGCACTCCATGGGCATCACCGCTTCAACACTATATACCAATATAAAGGGTGTCTATATCGTTAACTTCTTGCACGTCGTCCGAAAAGGACATAGCATTGTAGGTATGCATAGGTCCCAATCACTTTGCTAAGCATTGCAAGCACTTTTTTAAACACCTCCACTCTCCTGTTAGCCTGTGGGTGAGAAGGTGTACTTTTCTAGTAATATACCTGAAATTCCTCTATTAGTGCACTGATCGTATCATTCAGGAAGTGCGTACTAGGATCAGTCATCAAGATCCTTGGACATCCAAATAGCATCAGTACATGCTCAAATAGGAACTTTGCGGTTGTCATGCTCGTGCAATCCTTCACCGGTTGTACTTCTTCTGAACGAGTCAAATACTCCATCGCAAGGATAATGTACCTCACCCTCTCTTCCCTTTTGGTTGAATGGGTCCTACAAAATCTATTGCTCACTTCTCAAAAGGTTGCAATGTCATTTGTGGGTTCAAATTCATTTCATCCCTCCACGATGGCCTACCTATTCTTTGACATACATCACACACCTTGCAATATGCTTTTGAATCCTGATGAAGGGTTGGCCACCACAACTTGGCACATAGAATCTTCTACGTAGTTGCTCTCCCTGCATAATTTCCTCCCGCGGCGCCCCCATGAGCATCCGCGAGGATGCTGCTTCATTCAAGCTAAGGTAGATACGTTGGAATATCTCATCAGTCCCCATCTTGTATAGATACCAAGCAATGATAGAGAAATATGTCGCGCGCACCACTAATTCCTTCTTTTGCTGGATAGAGTATCCTTCTGGTGCAGTTCCTCCTTGTTAGGAAGTGTATTATATTCTCAAAATGACCATTTGCGACACGCACTACAAATATCTGCGCATCAGACAATCCTTCTTCCAAGTTAGTAGGTTCCTCCCCTGTTTTTATGCATGATAGATGGTCTAGTCCCACGTTCAATCGTCCAGGCTTCACAACAACTTCAAAATCATACTCTCGGGACAATAAGAGCCACCTTCAGATTTTCCCCCCCAACATAGGCTTATTGACTAGGTACTTCAGCACTGAGTGATCCGTATACATCTTAAAGTGGCCTCCTAACAAGTAGTGTCAGTACTTCTGGAGTGCATACACCATAGCTAGCCCCTCACGTTCAGCGGTAGAATAGTTCTTCTCTTCTTTGGATAGTGTGTGGATTGCGAATGCAATAGGGCGGTCCAAGTCTTCTCTGCCATCTTGTGTTAGTATTGCCCCTGTAGGTTTTAACCCCGTACAGAAATTACCTGCATATGAATTCTAAATCACAGGAAAAATAAAAATGCGAGAGCAAACACATAAAACACATATACAAAGAGATTTCCCACTAGATCCCAAAATCGAGACTACCAGCTTGATTTTTCATTATGTTCCTTTCAATGTTACAATACATATTTATACATGTCGAAGCATCCAATAC
>APFE030279363.1:1069-30487 GCA_000404065.3 Pinus taeda
GAGCCTCATTGTAACACAGTTCAGAACAGTTCAGAGGCATGTAGCCACACATCTCTTCTCAGAGATAAGCTACCATCGCCCTAGTTGGTTTATTTCCATGTCTGGTCGTAAGCATATATCAGTATTTTCCATTAATGAAATGAAGTATTATTTCTGCTGCATCTTTGTGTATATGGCTATCTCTGTAATTTGTTGCGTTCCTGTTTAAATCTGGATCACAATCCCTATGAAATTTTTTCATAGGAAGAGAATGAACAAGTGAAGCCAAATACAAGCAAAGAAGCCTCAGGTCCTGAAGAAAGGAATGGAAAAGGGGAAGGGGGGAGATTCAAGAGGAAGAACTAGTAAGAGAAATTACTCATGTCAATAACGCCCAATCTAAGATTCAACACAACTCCATGGCTCTATCAAACCCTAATAGGAGGAAAAAAATACTATAAGTTGTGACACCAAAGCCTCATGAAATGGAGGAGGGAGTAGGAAAGGTGCTTACAAGAAGTGTTAAGAAGATGCTTAATTGGGCAAATGATTCCACCAGCCATGCGTTGGAAAATCACAGAAAAGGAGGAAGGAATTCCAGGAAAGATGTAAGGGAAGCAAAAGTGGAACAAAAGATCAAGTAGGAAACCATCCACAAATTACAAAAATTCTCAAGAACGTGAGCAATAGACAACATGGGAGCACCAAGTTGGGAGGAGGTAAGTCAAATGTCTCTAAGTTTAAATGAAAGTTGTATTCTAGAATATCAAGGGACGAGGAAAACCCGTTAAATCCCATGCAGTAAAAGATTTAGTTATAATAGAAAAATCGCAAGTCTTATTTTTGCAAGAGAAGGAACTAGCAGAAGAGGAGATCCTAGTTCTATCTAGGTCCTTCTAGAGAGATAGTTCTAGTATAACACAAAGCCCTTCTAGAGCTTCTAGAGGCTTGTGTACATTCTATTTAGACTCTTGCTTTTTGTTAAAAGCTAGTTCCAAGATAAAACATTGGGTGACTATTAGGTTAGAAGATAATAATTCAAAAGAAAAAATTTCCTTTGTAAATATTTATGCCTCAGTCATCTACAGTGAGAAGGGTAGATTTTGGTACTCAATTAGATTAAAGGAGGAACAATGACATATTGACAACATTGTTGGTGGATACTTCAATATTGTTCTTCTCTCTTCACAGAAACTTGGAGGAAGTTCTGTTAGAGACCACTTTTGATAAAAAAAAATGGAAGATCATATTAATGAATGGAATCTCTTGGATATAGCCCCCAAAAAAGGAAAATATACTTGGTTTAGTTGGAGAAGTGATTCTAATCATATTGTGGCTAATTTAGAATGATTTCTTATTCATATGAATTGGTTTGTAAAAGGAATTGAGTGTTGCTCTTCAACCTTGGCTTGGTGGGATTTATACTAGTACCAGTAACCTATTGAATTGGATATAGACCCTCTTGATTATCTATGTTCGATCCCGTTTCGATTAAATCCAAGATGGCTACAAAAATAAGGAGTAATAGATTTAATAAAACAATATTAGGAAACTGCGGTAAATGGATCCCTTGCCTTTCTATGGGAGATTAAATTAAAAATGGCAAAGCAAGCTCTTTGAAACTAGGAAAAAACCAATTTTAAGCCTCCAAGCCAAGAAAAATCCGATCTCATTCGAAACCTTGAGACTCTTCAAGGCCAGATGGATAATGGTCTAATATCAGAGTGGCTCATCAAGAAAGAAAAGAAAATAAATAAGCAAATCCACCTTCTTAGCAGCAAGAGGAGGAATATTAGATGCTAAAGTTGAGAAGCCTTTGGCTTAGGGTTAGGGATCAAATACTTCCCTTTTTCACAAGCAAGCCAGAGCTAGGGAGACCAGGAATTAGGTCAAAGAAATCACTATGAAGGGTCAGCCCAAAATATCCTCTTTCTTTGAGATCAAGCAAGAAGCATTTCATTTTTTCAAGGTTTTATACTCTGAGGCTAGGGAAAACAACATTGGTGACGAGGAATATTTCATCTCATGCCTTCCTACTATTGTCTTGGAAATGGAAAACCTTCAACTCATCAAACTGATTGAGGAAGATGAGGTGATTGAGGACATTTGGTCTCTTGATCTAGACAAAGCCCCTGCTAAATATGGATTTTCCATTAGCTTCTATACATCCTTTTGGGTTCTAATTAAGAAGGATCTTTTGCAAATGTTGAATTCTTCTAGATTAAATGGGAAGTTGGGTAGGAATATAAACTCTTCCTTACTGGCCCTTATCCAAAAAGAGTTGAAACCTTCCTCCTTTTCTCACTTGAGAACTATTTCCTTATGCAATTTAGCTTACAAGATCCTGACTAAAGTGATAGCCAACAGATTAAGAAAGATATTACTTGCAATAAATTATAATCTTAGAAATTCAAGGCTGCTTTATGAAGCACAGACAAATTCTGGACAATGTTATTATAGTATAAGAGGTTATCCACTCTAGTAAGCAAAGTTGTGAACCAGGTATGGTTATCAAACTAGATATGGCGAATGATTTTGATAAATTTCGTTACTCTTTCTTGTTTTCTGTCATGGAAAAATTGGGTTCTACAAGAGTTCATCAAATGGATTAAAGCTCGTATTAGCAATCCTTGGATTGCACCATTGATAAATGGTTGCCCTTGCAAATTATTTTCGACCTCAAGGGGCTTGATGCAAGGATGCCCCCTCTCCCTTTTATTAGACATTTTAGTGGAAAAAAGTCTGAGTAGAAATTTGGAGCTTGCTAGGGTTGATGGAATATTAAAGGGCCCAAGTATAGAAAGGAACATCAAAGAAGTCAATCATTCCCATTTACACTTCCCTTGGGGTGCACCTCTAAGCTAATTGTTGTAAGATTAAAATAGGTCTTGGATCAATATCTAGATTTCTCTTGGGAGCTCGTTAATAAAAAGAAGTGCCAGTTATTTGGATGTAATAGCCATGTTTCAATCCTTTAGGATATTTCTAAGTTTATGGAATTTCCATTGGAGTCTGAATAACGGTTTTTTAAATATCTCGGAATCCCAATCTCTTTGGGCGCTTTTAACTTAGACAACTTGTTTAACACCATAAATAAATTTAAGAAGAAAATCTAGGTTTGGGGATCTCAATGACTAAATAATGTTGGTTAGGCGATTCTTGTAAAAATTGTCTTATCTTCTCTCCCCTCATATCTTTGCTCTGGCATTTTAGCTCCAAAATGTGTGATCACTCAAATGAGTGTCTTGATCTACAAACTTTTATGGCAAGGAGGAAAAAATAATGAAAAGAAATTCCACTTGGTTCACTAGAACACCATTTTCCTTCCAAAGGAAAATGGTGGCATGTCTATGAAAGATCGTGTGTTTATGAACCTATCCCTTGGAGCAAAAATCATTTGGAGGCTCATATCAGGCTATAAGGAATGGTGGGAAATGGCCTTAATGTGAAACTGCTTCAAAAAAAATCACTTGCTCAAGGCAAAATCAACTAATTGATCTAGTTTTGGATCTAAAATTTAAAATTTATGTAAAGAGGTTGACCCTCTCTTTATTGAACATCTCAGCAGGTGTGTTGGAAATGACACCCACATTAATATCTAGAAAGGAAATTTCTCCTCCAATGCTCCCCTAGGAGATTGTGAGGATTTCAAAGGTTTGGATTTATGGATACATCAGAATAGTTATAACAAGTTGAAATATATCTCTCATTGGGATGATCATGGGCATTGGAAAGGTTGGCTTAGGCTAGAGTTGTCACCCCATCTAGGGCTCCAATGTGACTATTTGATTCTCAACTTAAAAGACATGGTTCCTATCTCCATTTCTCTACAAGATCCCAAAGTCCTCAACATAAATATACAAAGTTGGGATATTCTCATTTGGTCAAACAACTTCCCCACCCTCCTTTGTGTAGCGTGTGGTAAAAAATTTGGAGCAAGGATGGTATCCCAAAAGTGAATATGTTTTGTCAGACTCTTTTTCACCAAAAAATCCTCACAGGAGAAAACATTAGGAAAAGGAACATTTGTATTCTGTCAAGATGTGTCTTATGCTCCAATTATGAGGAAATTCCCTCATTTTGGTTTTACCCCCTCTTTGAAGTCCTGGCGAGTAACGTTTTCTCTTGTGTATTCTATTGTCTCTATTCCAGGATCATGGGTGGAAATGTTGAACTATGGAGAAATAAATATCCATGGAGTTGAAAAGACTCCTCTCTGCCAATAAGATATTGGGAAGCCCTACCTATGTTCCTTTGCTAGTCTATTTGGGTTGTTGGGAATAAAGCCATATTTAAAAGTGAGATATTGAATCCTCAGATGGTCACCCTTAATGCTACAAATATGTTCTTTGAAGCTACTTTTTTTTGGGGATCCAATGTCAAAGAAATTGAGGATCTTAACCAGTCGAAGCGTGAATGGATAAAGGTGAGCAAGGATCTCAATCTTCCATGTAAATATATGCTTCGTCCAACTAGTAAAGAGGTTCCTCGTATCAGGCTCAATCAACCAGAATTCTCTCGTGGAGATTAGAAAAATCCTAGTTTTCTCTTTTTTTTGCCAGGGCTTTGAGAGGTAATCTAGGGGAGGCAAGAGCAAGAGGGGAACTGTTCATCCCCAATAGAAAAATTGTGTTGCAATATGCTTGGGGACTTGGTATAACAACCAACATTCAAGATGAGTACCTTGCTCTATGGAAGGGTTTGGAAATAACTCTTGCAAAGAAAATATCTAACCTAACAATTTTTGGTTATTCAATGATTATTATTCGACAAATGATCAAGGCTAATAAGGTGACATGCTTAGATTATTCTCCCTTGCTCCAAAGGATTATCTTAATCACCTCTTAGTTTGACCAGTTGGAATTCTTCCACGTGTATAGGCATTTAAATTTGGTGGAAGATGCTCTAGACAAAAAAATGATTTGCATTGGGTCAAGGCAGAATGGAAATGGATCATTGTTATATTAATCTCCCCATCCCTTAGCTGTGACTGGAATCCCAAGGCTCATTTATCTCCTTATTAATCATGTCATCATGGGAACATTTCTTTGAATTGGTTCGAGGCAATTTGCCTTCCATTAAGCCTAGCCTTTGGCTAGATTCTAGAAAAGGAAGAGCATAAGAATCTAGAAACCTTTCCTTTTGTGTCTACAGATCCATAAGACTCTTTCCTTAGGGAAACCTTTCATTTTCCAACCACTGAGCCTTTTTAATTAAATAAGTTTTAATTTTTTTTTTTTTTTTAATATATTTGTCGAAAATTACTTTTTATTTTGTTGTTTATATATATTATATATATATCTTAATTTTTCTTTTAATATTAGCTTCTTCTTTTTTAATTTTTTAATTTGTCTTTTTGAGTTTTTCCCCTATGGGGGTGGAAAACGAGGTGAGGCGCGGGATTGGGGGCCAAGCCCATCACCCTACTTCCTCATAATTCATTTAGGAGGGGGTGGCATGACCAACCCCCCTCATGCATAAGCATGTGACGTTCAATGTGAGCCATCAATATGAAACACCAACTTCCCATTTTCATTCTTGCTTGACAACAAGCTCTACTCTTGTGTATATGGTCTTGCCCTACATATCCCCCACTATAGGTGAGATTTTCCAGATTGGCAGTGTGGAGAGATCTACACATGGCAGTGAAGACATTCTTGTGAATCTTCTCTAGTTGAATTGAACGCTCTGGAGCTTGCCTATATTTGTTTTTGAGCCTGAGGTAGTCTAGGTTATCATTGTGGTTACAAGGATTCATGGCACTTCGGTGTGGTTAATCTAGAACACTATATCCAGAAGACTCTTTGTAGGGAAAGATCCCTCTTTGGCTTCACGATTTATGTGCACCCATGGTGGCTTTCATTTTACGGTTGGTCACTGCAATGTTAGTTATCTGGTTACAATTGGAGCTACTAGAGACTTTAACGACCTCAATAATCGTGGAATTTGTGCCTTTTATTATGCATTCTCACCTCTTTGGAGCTTAATCCATGGTTTTTAGTTCATGCTTGGAGTTATTTCGCCTTGGTGGTTTCTGGTCAATTTTCTTGGAGGGCTCATCATACAGGCTTCCTTTACATCTTACCTCTTGGCCTACTCTTATTTTATTGTTTCCTAGTGCTAGTTGTTTACGTTGGGATCACTTGTTTAGGACGCTCACTCTTTTTTGGTTTAATCCCTCAACTCTTTATTTCTACCTTGATTTCGTCCCTTGTAAGGTTGGGTGCTTCTTATTTGGTTTATGGTTTTATTACTCCTTGGTCATAATTCCTCGACAACACATGCACAACCACCGAGGAGGGGGTGGTTGCAACCCTCATGGTAGACCATAGGCTTAGGCCTAAGCTGAATAAGGTGCAACAATATACAACCTGGATATTCCATCATAAATTTGATTTGAAATTAGTTACCGAGAAGCCTTATATATTGTTGAGCGATAAGCCTTTTCTAATTCTGACATCATTGATGAGGTCGCCCAATGTCTTCTTGAACCTGGTAACAATAGGGGAAGATGGAAGCAATACCTCAACTCTATCACTTTTCATTGGCAGTTGAAAACCATCCTACGTCAAGTGTTGAAAGAAAAACATGCAAAACAATATAACATATTTGTAGCTCTGGAGGACATCAAGCGTGCTTAACGGAATCAACGTTATTGGCTAGATCATTTAGATGCTCGATTAGCTCAGCTGGAAATACTTCTTGAGTTTGACAAGAAACACACAGTTCTTGAGGGATCAAACTCCAAAAATCCTCTTCTGATGGCTTCATTTGAATGATGCATTTACTATGTATTCCATTTTTTAATATATCTGTTTTAGATAGGACAATTTTATTAATTTCTATTCGGACTTTTTCATGGGAAGGTGATCAATATCTCCAGTTTCCCAAGTGGAAGATTGATATCACCTATGATGAGCATAGTTCAACCATGAAAAATATGTAGGATATAATGATATTTTGATTTTTGAGGCATTGCAAAATTAACTGACAAAAAGAAAGTTAAAAATATTTTTAATACACACACACACATTTTTCTTATAAATATTTTCTCGAATAAACTATGTAAAGGATTTTTAATCTATCTGATATTGCAGGTGGACACTCCACCCATCATCAAGGACCAACTTTCTAGTCCCTAATAATGGGTGTAGTGTTCACCCGAAACATTAGATGGATTAAAAATCCTTTACATAGTATATTCTAAAAATTCTCCACAACATGAACAACTATGAAAATCTGCACTCAATCTTTTTTTTCCTTTAAAAGAAATGATTTTCTTGTTTTTTTATTTTTTATTTTTAAAATAAAGGCATATTTTTAGGTTTTTATTTGTTACATATATAATTTTATAAAATTCTCTGCTATTTTATTTTATTTTGTTCAAATCTATTTTTAAAATTACATTAAAATTTTGCTTTTAATCAATCTTTTCTTTTCTTATTTACTATATATATATATATATATTAATATATATATATATATATATATATATTATATATATATATATATATATATATATATATATATATATAGATATAGCCCCAAGGGTTAGCTCAACTAGTCAAATCCCTATTGTTAAAGCACATTTGATATTGAGAGGTCATGGGTTTAATTCTCTCCACACTCTCAGGGCCAGGCTCTGTGGTTGAGCCTGTAGGAAGTCATCCCTCTAGGTGTATCTACATGGTACAAATATTCTGTGGAGGTAGTGGTCACCAATCTCCTGGGTCCATAAACCACATCAAAATATATGTATATGTATATGTATATAAGGGCATTTTTCACGTTTTTGTGTACATTAATGATGGTTTTAAAAACCAAAGTTAAAAATATTACAATTTTAATGCTTTATTGAAAATATATCAAGTTGCCTTAGTTTATGATCTCAAAGGAGATATACTTTTAGCATTTAAAAGAAGTTGTGCTTGGTAGAATTAATCTTCTATTTAAATGTTGATTTTTAAGGTTTTTCTAGTCATGATATTTGGTTTGTAATCCCATGGTTGAAAATTGTTGAAATTTTAAGGTTTTTTGTACTCATGATATTTGATTTTAATTCCATGGTTGAAAAATGTCATAATTTTAAGGTTTTTTGGAGTCATTTTATTTGATCTTTAATGCCATGGTTGAGAATAATTGGAATTTGAAAATTTTCCATGAACATGATTTTAGTTTTTAATTCCTCAGCTTAAAAATGTTAGAAATTTAATTCTAAAAAAAGGGTGATGCAGCATCACCACTTTTCCATTCTAGAATTCTTTTCATGTTTTTTGCACAAAAATAGACATTTTTGTGGGATAGATTTCACATTTTAATGTTATAGTTCTCGTTACGTTCGTAACGTTGTTGAATATTCAAATATTAAACAACAACCTCGAGGTAAATATAATATCAGAATGTAGGAATCCAATCTAGCGGTTAATCCAACCCAACCAATCAAATATCTATTTTGTGAGCATTGACTACAACACATGAAACAAAGAAAAATGTATCCTATCATGTGAGAGCCCAATTAATTGAATCCTACTTTTCCCTCATCTAAAAGAATGAATCACTTGCACAGTAATTATTAATCATCTCTAAACCACTTAGGAGCAAAGTACCATGAAGCTACCCCAAAATATGGGTGGAATCTTGATTTGTCCTCAACTACAAGACATAATCACCTACAAAGTGATTATTAGTCATATCTAAACCATCTAGGAGTAAAGTACCATGAACCTACTTTGATATATTTGTAGCCTCCAACAACCCCCATCATTGATTATCAACACATACATATAATGAGGCAATGTATACTCTTGATGAATGGGTTGATGTAAGAAGATCAATGGTGACAAGGCATTGTTGATAGAAATAATGAAGCATTAGTGAATAGGGCATTAACCATGGTAACATAACAAGGGTCCAAAACCAAAGTAAGTTATCATCTCTGGCATAAAAGACCAATAAAATCAATCATAAGCCTTGTCAAAATCAATTATCAAAATAAGGGACTACTAGTTGGTCTTCCAATCCGACTTCATAGCCCCCCATGCAAAAACAATGGTTCAAGAATAAATCTCCTCTATACAAAATGAATATTCTCCTAGCACATCACATAATTAACAATTGATTAGATCCTCAAAGCTAGAGCCTTCACCATGATTTTATAAGAAACTATGAGCCATGTGATAGGTTGTAAAACCTAATGGAATCTCTACATTTGTATAAGATAACTCCATCCTTAATCCCTCATTGAGAATCTCATATGATGTAAACTAAACACTTCAAATGCCAAAAAACAAAAATTAACCAACAATGTCCCACATGGCTTTGCATAAATCTCAAGGAAGACAATTCATACTTGGTGATTTTCCATTCCACATGGATGTCAAAGTAGAAAACATGAAAAATCTCTATCCAATTTATTCTGATCACTACTCTTAACCTTGTCACAATGAAACCTTGCAACATGCATAGGCTAGCAACCACCACCTGATCTAGAGAGCACATGGAGATTTTTTTTTTTAAACACCAACCTTGGACATCAAAAAGATCCTTGTGAAGAAAACCATTAGTGCTACATGATCTAAGAACACTATCAACAACCAACTTGGACTTTCGAAACAAGTTAAATCTCTCTCTCTTGATGCCCGTCAAGAAAACCATTAATGCTACATGATCTAAGCACCCTATCAACAACCAACTTAGACAAGGATCTCTCTCTCTCTCTCTCTCTCTCTCACACACACACACACACACACCACAACCAACATATACTTTTGAAACAAGGTAAATCCCTCTCTCTCTCTCTCTCTCGCGTGATCCTCGTTGAGAAAACGATTAATGCTACATAATCTAAGTACCCTATCATCAACCAACTTAGACAAAGCTCACTCTCTCTCTCTGTCTCTCTTGGCACAACCAACTTAGACTTTCAACAACAAACTTAGATAAAGCTCTCTCTCTCTCTCTCAGCACAACCAACTTAGACTTTTGAAACAAGGTAAAGCTCTCTCTCTCTCCTCACATACATTGGAGTGCTAGGAATTAAGCTTCCATTTATTTGAGAAGAATGTGTGTGTGTGTGTGTGTGTGTGAGAGAGAGAGAGAGAGAGAGAGAGAGATCACCTCTTTGGAATATGTATATCCCATACAATCCTCATACAACCTCACACACCAAGGAAATGTTGGACCCAAGTTGTTGAAGTGTGTAAAACCTCCAAGAATGGATTATTTTATGAGCGAAATCTATTTAGAAGAGATTTATGGCCTCAACCCACCTTCATTGTCTATGTATGACTAGGTGAAAGAATCAATTGTTGTGTATGGCTTCAACAATCACAAGAATTGTTGTTCTTCATGTTTAGAATTAGAAACTTAACCAAGTAATTGTAACAAATATTTTATGACAACCATTAATATTCAATTTTAGAGTGCATCAAATGTTGGACAAGATAAAGATGTTGTCGCTCTTCATTTTCTCATGGAGAATGAAACCATGAAGGAAGATTACATAAGTACCTCTAAGAATGGATTCTCACCCTAATTAAATAAATGCAAGAAACAACTCTAATACAAAGGAACACCAAATAAATCATGATATTAAAATAAGCTTAAGAAACAATTGAATATAAAGTAGCTTCCAAAAAGCTGTCATACCAATATTAATTCAACAATAGCACAACATATATGAATATTTAGATCATTAAAGACACAATGGACACCTTGGTTACCCTAGAAACCCAAATGGAAAAAACAACATCCAATGGTTTATCAATGCTCTTATTCTGATAATCTCTAGATACAATGAAGTGCATTGATCTATGCACATACTCCCCTCTTTGACTAAAATATCCTTTGAGAGTCAAGTTAGAAAAAAATATGGGAGAGTTAGGGGTATTGCAAAGGCCAAGTGATTGAAATTTTAAATCCCAATCGTCTCTCACTTTTCCTCTTCTATTTTCATTTTTCTATTTCATTTAATTATTTTTTTCCATCTCTCTATCTCATATAATTTTTTTTAACACTTGCATTACCTTTATAATTTATCTAACCTTCATTAATAGCTTAATAACATTTTCCGTTACTAAATATTACAATCATTCACTTTCTCAAATCCATTTTATATCACACCAACCATTGAGAGTCCTTTTGGTCTCCAAAATCTTAGAGGACCAATATAAATCAATATGCCTTTTTCTTACTTATCTAGAACATGGCTCTAACTCTAGGCCCTATCTATAACTCTAACATTAGTTTTGGACCATACCTTTGGCTTCTAGATTTGGTTTTGATGATGAATTTGGTTCTATATTTTGGCTCACATATTCCCATGATTAAAATTTGTGTACATTGGCTCTCATTCCCATCATCAACATGCAAGTCTCTTGCATTCTCAAACTTGGAGACAATCTATCTCGGTAGTTAGTGAAACCAAGTCAAATTTTGTTTTTCTTCTTCAATGTGATCTCGAAAAGCTATTCCATCACATATAAGATCCACAAGAGGATGTGTGGACTACCTTATTTTTCTAGGAGTAATTTCCTTTTGACATGGACAAGACTTCATTATTTTCACGTGCTTACTAACACTTTGTCTCTACAATAATATCGCTTGAGTGAACTCCCTGGTCTGTGATCATGGCATTGTTGTCCACTTAAAGCATTTTATGAATCTTGTGCATGCTTGTTTGTAGGGGATAATCATCAATAGGCTATAGCCTTGAGGATAGGGGAACACCTCAAAGTTGGATAATACAAGGATCAAGGATTTCCATTAACCTCCTTACATAAATGTCTAATATATTTGCATGAAGGGAAACTTCTTCTGGAAGTTTACGAGTAAAAATTGAAATGGGGTTGCCTTTATTGTCAACATGAACCCATTGTCCTCCTTGATGGTGATTTGAGCTCATGAGCTATTATAACTCTTTGGAAAACCTCTTTTCCTTAGATTGGAAATGTATTTGAGTTCATTATCTCTATTAGGATTTATTTTTCACAATCTTATCTTGGCTATATGGTTTCCCGGTTGAAGCTCTAGTTGAAGTCACCAACAATTTTCTTCCAAATTTCCACTCAACCTGTAGTGGTGGAGAAAGTGCTTTGAAATATTAGAAGGACTACTTGACATACTTATATTCTCCCCATTCCTTGAGATTTATTCTTGGTTTGGGGAGTTTGTTGAGAAATCCAAAGAGGTGACATAAATGATTTCTCTTATTATGACATTATCTTGTGATAGCTTATTATTATTATTTGTTCATTCAATTTATCTTTTCATTATCATCAAGACTAATTCGAATCAATAAATAGAAGGGGACACAAGATGTAGGCACACTACCAAGGAAAAATCCCACTCTAGGGGAAAACCCTATCAATATTCTTCCTTCAATAGATTCAAGATGAGACGACCAAGACCCTTACAGATTAGACTCGAGACTACTTCCATCCATCAAGTCAACCTCATCTCTAGGTTTGCACCAAATCCTTATCACCGTATTTGCACTGAGACTTCATCATTGTATTGTCACTGAGTACTGAACTTCTTCCTTGCACAAGCGCCAAACTTCTTTATTGTGATAGCACTGATCTTCTTTGTTGTGACATCACCAAGTTTCTTCACTGTGATAATAATGAACTCCTCCATTATGATATTATTGAACTACTTCACTGTGATATTACAAAATCTCTCACTGTGATATATCACCAAAGGTCTCCCCTGTAATGTGAGTTTTGTGGTCATTGTAATCTGAGTTTATCTCTTCACTGTAATCCGCATACCTGTAATACCTTCTATGAGGTCTGAACCTTCTTACTACAATAGCACTGATCTTCTTTTTTGTGACATCACTGAGTTTCTTCACTATGATATGCATACCTAGAATACCTTCTTTGAGGTCTAAATCTCCTTACTGCAATAGCACCGAATTATTCTTATATGAAATTTCATTATCATAGCACCAAACTATAGTCTCTATACCCTATCCGAGCTCTTGCAAAGACACCAAAAACCTGTCTCTAAAATGCCTTGTCTGAACTTTTTGTGGTAGATATGTGAAGTCCTTATCCTTGTATATATAGTTTTTGCCATCTTGAAATGAGCCCACATGAATATATGAAGAGGTGTGTCGTTGTATTAGGCCGACATGAGATTATTGAGGGAAGTCGACTTGATGAGTTTTTTGAAAACAAGGAGACTTAATGGATGGAGGAGTATTGAAACAAAAATTTACTTTGACAATAACCTAGAGCCTACAATGGAGGCTTGACCTATAACATTGACCCAAGCATGAAACCCATGCTTTAACAAGTCAATAGTAATAAAATTCTTTTTGCTTTATTTTGAATAATATATATTACATTTTGATTTCAAGTACAATTATGAAGACCAAATCTAGTCACATTCTTCAACGCTCCCTCTTAACTAGGGAGGTATTCATATTTACATATAATCATAGAGATACATGGAAGATCTCAAAACACATCATCTATGAAGAAGTTTAGTCACCGCAATGCCATGGACTAGATTGTTGTTCAAGTAAATCTATTGATTCATCTCTCAACAATTTAGGCATTGCAATGCCATAGACTAGATTCTTGACTAGGGAAATCTATCCGGGTGGGACTAATATGAACTCAAGATTTCAGCCTCTCTAGGTACAATCAGGCTTCCTTGCTAGCCATCAACCCAGGGATCCAGGTGTGTCTCCGAAACCAGAGCTCTATGACCAACACCAAATTTACAACTTTGGGACCTAGACATCAACACAAAGTGCCGACCATATGTCCTCCTAGGAAATGCTTCACTCACAAAGCCTCAAGACTCCTTGATTTAGCATAACAAGGACAACAAATCTCTCCCAATCAAACTGATCACTAACTAGCATGCTATCAAGAACATTCGAGAGATTGTACAAACAAAACCCCAATCAATAATATACTTTCACATGTACATAATCAAATACAAATGTTTGGGATAATTTAGACAACTGATGTTGCTCCTTAACATAGTAGGACTATGTTGTAGCAGCTACAACCACCCTCCAAAAATTTTCTATGCTTCGATTTTGGAGCCTTCCTTCTAAACCATAGTAGTTCATCTTGCATTGATATAGGTATCCATGCTTTGACTGAGACTTATCCTTTTCATCTAGCTTGTGTTTTCTCACTCAGTTGATTTTCTAACCCACAAGCCAATTTCCTGACTTGTTCCATCAATAGTTATGGGCCTGCCCCAGAAACTGCACAATTCTTGAGGGAAATTGGCCTTGTTGTTGGGAATTTCATATTCCTATTTGCCAGTAAGTATTGAGCTCTATAAATGCATAGTTATTAAGGGGAATCCCAACATTGAGCCTAGAAATTGTGGAAACCTCACTGTGCTAAGAAACCATGTGGTGCATGAGCCGGAGAGTTGCCCAATCCTTCCCAGAGCTAGGCAATATTTTAGGGAAATGCATGGCAATTTCCCCTGGAAAAGAAAGAAAAATAAAAGGCGAAAGCATCCTTAGGAAGTAGGGATCTATTATTAGTTTCCTGAAGGTGGAACATTTCTATCTTTAGAAGTTTCTGCTAAGTGTCACTTTTATCCTTGATCTTAGGCATGCGTGTCATAAATTCCAATTTTCTCAATTCTATGTAATGGAAGCCTATAGAGCTCATTTTACATTTGATCATCAAGATATAGCATTCTTGAGGAGATCAAGGAACCTTCGGAGCATTGTCATCTCTTTTTTTGGGTGAGTTTTTCTTTTATCACTTTTTGCCGTTTTTTTTGTCGCTTTTTGTGGTTTGGATTGTGTGAGTGTTGTTTCACTTGTTTATTTGAACGACTATTGTTGTTTTAACTTGTTTTAGCTTGCAGAAGTGTTGTTTCAAGTTATAGATCTCCTTTCCCAAGTGTCGCATGAGTTTTCCTGTTTTTGCACTAATAGTCGCCAGTGCGGTGACTCTCCTCACATGCTTCATTTTCATTCAGTTTAATCAATTGCTGCACTTGATTCACATGAATGCATCTACACTTAGTCAGATCTGCACTCATCATCACACCATCCTTTAGATCTTGTTCTTTTTCACACTCCCCTTGGGCATATCTAGGTCCATTTGCCCGTATCTCTCTATGCACAGCTAGCTCTGTGCAATCTGGAGACTCAGCCTCTAGCTTGGATTCTAGAATTACATAGAGCCTAGCCTAGGCTAGCTCCAATTGTGCATTCTGCAGTTCTAGGAGCCAAGCTCCCATCTTGGACAATGAGACTATGCAATGCGCAGTCTCTCCCAGGCCTTGGCCCATATTGAATTGTGCATTGCTCAGTTCTAGTCATCAAGCTTCCACACTGATTGCTGGGATTGCCAAGTGCATAGTTCCCACAATTAGTCATCCCCTCCTACCGATGAAAATTGCACAATCCCTCTCATCAAATGCTCTCATTTCTGCTTGATCATGATGTGAAGTTAGATTTGCAATAGATAATGTTTGCTTTCCATGAGTGTACTTTCTATCCCATAGGCACTTCTCTCCATTAGTTAGTGTTACCATGGCACCAAAGAGAGCTACTTCAAGAGAGACCACTGAAATAAGTACTGGGGAAGCAGTTAAGAAAGCGCAAGTTAACTTTCCAATATATGCGAACACTCAACTTTTCATAGAAAATGAGACAACACAAACATGGAAATGAGTACAACAAGAACAAAAGAAGGCAACAATCCAGAGCAGGACAAGGGAAAGAGGAAGATTGCTGAAAATCTAGAGGGAGAGAAAAGTTGCAAAATGAAGGCAGATCCTATCTTGGAGAAGGTGGTGAAAGCAAAGAAGGAGCAACAGATGAAGAGAGAAAATCGAAGGAAGAGAGAAAAGAAGAGGTTGCGGGAAGAAGAACTGAAGCTGCAGGAGATGAAGAAGAAGATGAAGGAAGAACAAGATTTGAGGAGGAAAAAAAGAGAAGAGAAGAAGAAGAAAGAAGAAGAAAAAAGGAAAGGCACAATGATATATAAAACAGCGTCGATACAAGTTCATGAGTGGAAATATCTAGTAGCTGAGGAAGAGAATGCATGATCGAGAGCTCGCTCAATAGGTTACACAATTGATTGAAGTAATAGACATGGAGTTGGAACAAGAGCCACATGGTGAAGATGTTGACCTAATGTCGAGAGCACCATAGGTCATCCCTCAATCTCCACCACCTCCAGCATCAGAGCCAACCCCAAGTGAGCAAGGAGATGTTGTTCTCCTTGAGGATGATCTGATCATGGATGTGTACAATCTATCATTTGACGAGTTGCAGAAAAATATTTTACAGGAACGAAGGAAGCATTTTTCGGATGATCACTCATCACCTGCATTCATCAAGGAAAGAGTGATAGTGTTAGACACCAGGAAGCATCCAACTACCCTTGTCGAAGCTATCTTGGCCTATGCAAGAGAAACAATCTCAAATGTTAAGTACCTTGTTATAGCTCATTTTGGCATAGTTGGAAAATAAAAACTCTTCAAGAAAATTCCAGCACAAGGTTAAAAATTTAACAAAATTTGATGGCACCTGATAGTATTTTCTGGTAGATTTACAAGTAGAGGACATTCTTAGTGCTCCTTAAAATGATAAAATGATGTTAGAAGGGATATTTATGGGCTTCATTTTGTGTAAGTAGAGAGGTTTGGCAGGAGTATAAATTTATACCAACAACAAGACTGGATGACTTGTTAAGTTCAACACATTATTGACCACATATGCAAAGGAGGTGATGTCAGCAGGGACATGAAAGAGGGCAATCTGCTTGAGCATTTTGGCATGGAACTTTTATTTCTGTTCCTATTGGGAACAAAGGTGAAATGTAGCAGCATTGGATGAGTGAGGATAAGCATACCAGGGACTAGGCACAGAAGATAGAGGATATGAATCACAAAATCTAACAAATCAACAAAATAAATCCATTAATACATAGAAAATAGGCACAATGTTGCATACATCAGTTTCCGTATCTCCAAGTTAGTCACTTGGAGGTTTTAGTCGCTTTCAACCATGTGTACCTGATTGAAAAATATCTTTGAAATGACTGATCTACAAAGTCCTACATTACAATCGCCACATAAATTAGCTGCATTGGATGGATATAGAAAGGCTTTGGACCCAACTCCTTTTGATGAAATATCATTGTTGGCATGCTATGTTTGTGTTATTCCTACAGAATCTAGTGCACATATCATAATTAGTTTAACTTTGCCAAATAGATTGGTGTTATAGACATATTTGGGCACTGCAATCCCAATCACATATGTCGATAAACCAAGGGCTTCTAAGACCCTAAAAGTGTTGTTTCATACCCTAAAGGAACAAGGTCAGTTGATTACATCATTTCCCAGAAGTTCTCCCTAAAAAATTGCTCAGAATTGGTCAAAACTGGACCATACAGACTGCTCCATGCTGAGGGTGCGATGCATCTCACCTATTACACATAGAGGGTGTGATGCATACTGAAAAGCCCTTCTGTAGGGTGCGATGAGCGAGAGCAGACAAATGGCAGAGGCAGTTTGCTAGGTGGAAACTCAGAGAATATTCTAGAAACTACTCATTTGACACTTGCCTCTCTAAATTTTCCCAGGGATGAGTAAGAGATCATGAAATCTCTAAGTGGGACCAAAACTATTAGAGAAATGACACTAATCAAAATCCCAGAAGATGACTCACCCACCTGCAAATATCTATATATGGATCCCTCATCCTAGAGATCCAGAGGCTGGAATTTTGTATTTTGTAAGGAAGTGTTGTTGGCTTCTCTATGAAACATCATATTGTTGGGTGATCCAGCTTTTCATGAGGTGAAGAGGGCTTTCATGCTGGGAGGATGGCGCTGGGTCAGACTGCTGGGTTGTAATCCTCTCTTTTACTACTTCTATCAATAAAGCTATTTGAGTTTTCCTCCATATTCTTGTATATTTTTGAATCTTGTATTGATATATGCATTTGTATGGTTAATATACATCTGATCCTATATTGTTTATGGTTATAGATCTCTATGCTTTGATGGTACTATGTTGCTTTGACTCTACAGGTGTTCTTTGAAGCGGGACAAGTGAGGAAAGAGTGGCGAAGCTTTGTCAAAGGAGGGAGGAAACAAGCAAGGAGCCAAGCGAAAGACTAAGGTTGGTACTCTCCGCTTCTCTCTCATCTATCTGTCATAAAGGAAGACACAAGTAACTTTATTTTGTTTGTTTCTAAGGTAGCTACCCGTCTTAGTGGGACTAGCAACTCTGAATGGACACTAGTTTTCCCGGTAACAAAATGGCGACTCCACTGGGGAACGAATAGTTTGATTGTTAGTCACTGTTGTTTGCTTTATAAACTATAGACGGAGCCTGAAGTTAAGCCAGCTAGCCTTCGAACTGCTTTTTCTATGCAACTGCAAAGTAGATCAATGCTGCTTCAGTCAATCTCTAGGTTAGTTTATGGATTGAACATCTGACTTGCAAACATTCTAAGTGTCCTAGTGGTAGCTCAAATAACCTCATTAGATCAGCCCCTATACTTTGTGTTCATTGCCCATCATAAACTCAGCCTAAACCCCTGAACTTAGCTGCAAACTATGAGCAAGAACCAAGCTCAATTTTGTCCCTGGACCATCTCAGTGTCTCCCATTGGCAACCTGGATGCATCATACCACCCATGTGTTGTAGGTGAGATGCATCCCTGTTTCCCTATGTTATAGGTGCGATGATTGAGTGAGATTGTTTCTACCTCCAGATTTTGGTTTTCTCTTCATTATCCTCAGCTTTATTCATTAGTTTTGCTGTCTATGATTAGTATATCACTGTTGAAACTCTCTTCCTTTGCATTATTCAGCCTCCATTGATAAAGAATTGTGAATGTTTTTATGTATTTTTCATCATTTACAGTTCTCCTTTGCAAACAATAGCTTAATCAAACTGTCGTCTTTTGATTTGAAAGTGTCGCAAGTGTCGTTTTCAGTCAAAGAAAAGAGTGTTATAAAGTCTTCCTCTTGTAGATAGTCGATTACACTTTTGCTATTGTATTTTATTTGGATCATCAATTCTTTGAAGTGTTGAAAGTAGCTTTCAAGTCGAAATTGAAATTGTTGTCTTAGTCTTCCTTTCGTTTTGAACAAGAAATTGCTAAAGTGTCGCTTTGAGGAAAGATAGTTCAGATCTGTACTTAGTTTTCTTTTTGTCATTCTCACATTAAGGAAACTGAAAAACAAATACATGCATGAGCATTTTCATTTCGACTGCATGTGGAAATTGATTTAGGACAGTGCATCTTAGTGTGCGCTCTCTACTCTATGTTGAAAGAATTTTACTTCTCTTTCCTTAGTAGCTAGGATTTTCATTGCAAAAAGAAAGTAAGCGACTGCTTATCATCTTAGATTGCATATTTAGGAATTGTATATCTACATCACGCAGTGAACCTTAAAGGAAAACTTCTTAAGAAAGATCAACTGTAAAATAAACCTCAATGAACATAAAAACGCTTTGGAACCTAACGCACAACATCTAGAAGTCCAGGCTAGAGACGTATTCTGGTGTCGTAAAGCCTAGTAACTATCGATTTTCATCGTAGGTTGGATGATTCCTCCCCTTTGATACGACAAGTGCTAGTACGGACTTGTGCTCCCATGTACCATCGAGTATATATTGGGAGACCACAATAGGCTATATCCTTTATCCTTAGGAAGCCGTGTCTGCTGCCCTATTGATCACAATGCACTGAACACAACATTTAGGAAGATTGATTGCCATACGTAAAAAGTATTCTGCAGTTTTGCGATTGGTTTGGTAATCCCTCTATCTAGATTTCTAGAGTAGTCACTTTCATTCCTTTTCAGACTCCTTAAAAGAAAAGGTCCATTTGAGCACTTGTCACTTTAGGATCATTAAAAATCGAAGGCGACTAGAGTCATCTTTAGCTTATTCTCGACTCTTTAAAATTGAAAAAGCAAGTTGTGTTAAAGCGTCATAAAATTCATTTAATTCAGAATAACATTTTCCCCTTTTTATTTTGAGTCGATCAAGTAATCCGCAATCGTGGAAGAAAGTCAATCAAAACCCCGTCATTCGTGGAGACTGACAAGTCAACCATCTTTGACTCTGGAAACAAAACCATTCTAGGCCAAGTGATCTTGTCTAACTGGGTCAAAGTCTCCTGGTTTATTTGAAACTTGTATTTCAACATCCTTAGAGACTCCAGTTACTCCAACTATTTTTGGTATCCCTACCTCTACAGAAGAAGTACCGCAGTTACAAGAGGAAATTTGAACTGATCCTAGCGTAATGGTAAACACTTCTATTTCTGAACCAGCTCCATCTAGGGCTTATTCGGAAGGTGTCACCCCTCCAGCATCTGTCGCTACAGAGTCTTTACCTTCTTCAGCACCAAAAATATTTTACAGACCTGACGGTCTACCTCTTCCACCTAGATTGATTGCTATAGAAGAGATTGTGGATGATCTTCCATCTAGTACTCCATTGCATTTTGGAATTGGGATCCACCTATATCCTTCTACTGCAGAAGTTAGTCACCCTTCATCGCAAGTTCCTGTAGAATCACTAGGAAATGTTTTGGATAGACTCAATATGTCTGAACAACCATCGACATCTAGGACTGTGTCATCCGATATAGCAGCTGCAGAACCTTTTGTCACCACTCCGATAATGTTCACTGGTGTACCATCTATCCCAACTAGTTATCAACCGCTAGATGGAGTCCACCCAGGGACTGTTTTGACAGTATGGTCTGTTCCTATTTGTTCATCCGGAACCTTATTTGGAATTTCTTATGTTGAGTCTTAGAAAATTGATCCTTCACCACAGTATCAATTTGGGCAGTCCAGTCTCCAAAGGCCAATTTTCCCTTTGAACACTAGATTTCCGCCATATGGGGGGTAGTATGCCTTTTCATTGTTCCCTCTGGGAGAACAACCATATGAGAGTTCACAACAGAATTCGGGTCAAACTGGAATCACATCTAGTGGTTGGGTACCAATACTGCCTCAACAGCCGAGAGTTGTATATTCAATGCAACAAAATCAACCTGTGTTGAACATTCCTACTACACCGACTATTGCGATGGTGTTGCAAGTACAAGCGTTGCTTGTTGTATGTCAACCTCCAGTCTCTCAGGTCATAATACAACAACCTCTTGTCTCTGCGACTCAATCACAATCACCGATTAGTGGCTCCTTAACTGAATCGACTCAAGCTCAAACGGGTACTATAACCCCTCATCATGGTCAAATATCCAGTATTGGACAACAAAAAATGGTCTCGCAGCCATGGCTGGTGCAATATCAACAACCGTAATTCCAGCAAGCTTACCAAGGACTTGAGCAACAAATCTTTACAGGTAATGGGCAGCCGTATATTCAAAACAATTACCAAAAATCATATTATAATGGTTATGCCCATCAACCTTATCAAATTTATTAGCATCAAATACATTATGCTAGTATGCAAAGACCCATGGCTTAGGCGATCCCATCTTATACTGGGTATGCTTCGCCAAACCTGAATCAACAGTTGCCTTTCGTAGCAACTTTAGAATTACCAGATCTAAATCGGCTAACAAATGATCCAATTGTTTATGCCCCTAGTTGGCCATCGATTCCTCATAAACTTCTATCAAATATTCCTAAATTCAATGGGAATCTAGGTGAAGATCCATCGAATCATACGATGACCTTTCATTTGTGGTGTTCTTCCAACACTCTCAATGATGATTCGATTAGGCTTTGCCTTTTTCAGCGAATGTTAACTGGTCTGACAGCAAAATGGTACATCAAATTGCCTAGAGCTTCATTCGATAACTTCAATGCCCTTGCCACCACCTTTTTAACCCATTTTTAGTTACCCATAAGGTACAAAACAAGAACAAAGCTTCTTATCAATTTTAAGCAGACAACAACTACTCACATATTTGATCATATTCATGAGTGGCGACGTCATCGTAGAATGGTAAAGACATATGTTCCTGATCAAATGTTAGCTGAATGGTTTATAAAGTCATTGTTACCTTCGATTATAGAAGATGTGGCCAAGGGAGGAGTTGTCACTGAAGAGAAAGTCATTGCTCGTGCGAAATATCTAGACTCGAGCTATACTCAGTTTGGCACGCTCTACGATAAAATTCCTGATGCTCTTAGACTGGAGTTTTCCATTCCTCCTCCTCCTAAATAGAAGAGGGACTCTCATGCCAACGACGACATGATTGGTACCTCCAGTACGCAAATTGCGAAGGCGTCATTAGGTAAAGCCCTTGCAGTTTCCAATAAAAAAAAAATGACAAAATTCCTGCCTCAGAGGTAAATGCCGTGTTGACTGACAAAGGAAAATAACTGAAGCAACCAGGGGGCAAGAAGGAAAAGAAAGGCCAAAAGAAGAATCATGATGATTTTTCTCTTGAAAAATCTTCTGAAAACCCTTCTGGGAAAAAAAACTTAGTCATCCATATTTTATATGCGATGAGGATCATTGGATGAGAAATTGTCTGCATAAAGCTGAGATTAAGAAGTTCTTTAAGAGTTTAAAAACCTCAGCAGTATTGACTAATCCGTTTCCAAACCCAAAAACCAATCTGGTTGCTAGCGACAATTCTTCCCCATCCTAAGTGCTTATGTTGTCCATTTCAAAACAACAAAATGATTCTTTGATATCAACAAGGAATAGAGATTACGGGAATCCATAGCTGTCGAACAACAAGGCTACAGATCAGCCTAGTAGTTCGACAACAACTTCAACCGAAGTTGCGCAACCCATCATTCCTGAGCTAATGATAAAGCCGCCAAAGGGAGTAGTACACAAATCGACATTTAATCCTCGTGCCAGAGTAGCACAAAATTATAATATAGTAGAGGATCTGGCCCAATCACCATCCGCTATGTCGACACTTGAAGTACTGCAAAATTGCCCTCCCAAAAGTAGGCTCTATTATTAGCAATAGGTGTGATTGACCCAGCGGATTCCAATCTTGTGGCCTAAAATAATAAAGGATATGAACCCCAGTTACCAGCTCAACTCACTTTCCTCATCCAAGTGAAAGCCCTCAACAAAACTGTTCATCAAACAATTATTGATGAGGGAGCATCTATATGCATTATGTCAATGAGTTACTGGAAAACTTTAGGCTCACCACCCTTGTCGCTATCGTCAACAACATTAAAAGCATTTGATGGATGAACATACACCCCGTACGGGATCTTAAGTAACTTGCAAGTTGAACTAGGGGGCAAGACAGTAGAAATTGACATCAAAATTATCAATGGAAACCTCAATTACAATATCCTACTGGGAAGGCCCTGGATTTAGGCTATGGCTGCAGTTGTGTCAACATACTTTAGAAATATTGCATTTCCTTTTCAAGGAGAAATTACAATCGTTGATCAACAAAACTTCCTCCCCAACAGTTCACAAGTCACGGGGATCATTCCAATGATCCATGGAAGCTCTCAATCACTTCAAAATATCGGAGTAGGCCTCCTAAAAGACCCTACCTTAATGGGTACTTTTTCCCTACCACCTCTGAGTAATCTGGCGGAAGTGGCCACGGTGGAAACCTGTAACATGGTATCTTCTATATCTACAAAGGTTTAGAAGATTTCTGGACATGATGTTAGCATGGATCATCAACAGGTATTGCCTCCAAGCCCAATAGAAATATTGTAGTAATCAATTTTCTTGGCCTGGGCGGCAAACCCAAATCAACGCTCATCGAGTGTTTGGATAGATAGGTATAAGGAATATGGCACCTCTTCAGATCCTTGGTGGCATGTACATTGTACAGACAGAGGAATCATTCAGTCAATGATGATAGGAGAGGCACCATGGGAATATTACCACCATTGTTCCCATCTTCCGGATTACCACGAAGATTGTTCCAGCGACCTTAATCATCCTTCATTTTTTGTTTTTCTATCAAATACTATAAATATGGTGGATTTCGAGCGAAATCTGTCTAATATTGAAGAAACTATTGCCATAAATATCTTGACCAAACCAAATGTAGTAGAGAAGATTCACGTTGACAAATATTGTTCTTCTTCAGAACTGGAAATATATTACACTCTCTTCCGTGAGTTCATAGATGTCTTTGCATGGTCATATGAAGAAATGCCAGGCATTGACTCGAGTATAGTTGAACACTAATTCAAGATGTGTCCAGATGTCAAACCGGTACGACAACAACTTCGGCAGGTGCACCTGAAGAAAGCCGCTTCCATCAAGGCAGAAGTTGAAAAACTTTTACATGCTGGTTTCATTTACCCGGTTCCTCTAACTAATTGGGTATCAAATATTGTTCTTGTGATGAAAAAACAAGGAACAATTAGAGTTTGTGTTGATTACAGGGATGTAAATAGAGCTTGTCCAAAGCACAACTATACTACACCCTTCATCGACCAGGTAATTGCTGAATGCACTGGATGCGAAATCTTTTCATTCATGGATGGATTTTTTGGGTATAATCAAATTAATATCCACCCACAGGACCAGTAGAAGACTGCATTTATATGTCTGTGGGGCACATTCATGTACCGCAAGTTACCTTTCGGTTTAAATAACGTAGGGGAAACTTTTTAGAGGGCTATGAATTATGCCTTCCATGACATCAAGAACAACGTTCAACCATATCTCGACAATCTACCAGCTCATTCACGAAAGTGAACTGATCATCCATAGAATTTGAGAGCTATATTTCTACGTTGTCGACACTATAAGATACGACTCAATCTGCACAAGTATGTGCTTTGTGTCGGTTTTGGTCGTTTACTTGGCTTTGTGGTTTCAAAGGATGGGATTCGTCTTGACCCATATAAGGTTCAGGTGATTATCGATATGCCTCCACCTTCAAATTTGCTTCAGATTTAGAAACTCCAAGGGAAAGTGAACTTTCTGAGGAGGTTCATTCCAAATTAGGTCAAGCTTGCTAAAGGTTATACGTGTCTTTTGAAAACATAAGTGCCCTTTAACTGGGATCAGGTTGTGCAAGCTTCCTTTGATGCTCTAAAGGAATCACTAATAAGAGCATCATTAATGTATGCTTCTAATTATCAAAAAGACTTTAACCTGTATCTAGCTGCAGCAGATACGACCATCACAATGGTTTTAGTTCAAGAAGACAATGGAATCGAACATCCTATCTATTATTTAAGTCGGAACTTAAATGATACAAAAAGCAAGTACTCCTATGTTGAAAAGCTGGCTCTTGTAGCTGTTCAAGCAATACAAAGATTTCGTCTTTTGCAAAACTACCATTTTGTTAGATTGCAACTCTATGACTTACATTTTGTTGCATCAGTTACTTGGGGGAAAATATTCGAAATGGATAGCCATTTGTCAAGAGTTTGATCTGGAATTCGTAAAATCCAAATCAAAGAAATCTCTAGTTTTTGTGGAGTTACTATGCGACTTCCCATCATCTTCCAACGATTCAACATCCAAAGCATCAATCGTGGATGAATCTTTGTTTCTGATATCATCGAGCGATCTGTGGTATGGAGATATAATCATCTATCTCCAAACCCAAACATATAGGTCTAATACCTCTCGCTAAGAACAATGATGTACTCGATACCAAGCAAAAGACTACATGATCGTCGGTGATACACTTTACCGTCGTGGTATCGATACAGTTCTACGAAGGTGCCTCACCCATAAGGAGGCTGAAAAAGTCCTGAATGATTGCCATTCAGGCGCGTGTGGGGGGCATCAATTTGGTTACACTAATTCAAAAAATATTTTACGAGTAGGTTACTTTTGGCCAACAATGTTCAAAGATTGCATAATCGCAGTTAGAAGTTTCCATGCTTGTCAGATCTTCTACCGCAAAACCAGAATACCACTCGCACCTCTGCATCCAGTAGTTTCTGTTGGGCCATCTTCCAAATGGGGCACAATTTCATGACATGTAACCCCACCTTGGCTGGGGGGCATGGGTATATCATAGTCGTAGTTGACTATTTTACAAAATGGGCCGAGGCGATGCCTACATTAAACAACAGCAGTGAAATGACTGCCCTTTTCTTTTTCAATCATGTAGTCTCTAGATTCAGTGTTCCACAAGCTATAATCATAGATCATGGATCACATTTCTACAATCACATGATGGTTGAATTGGCTGCGAAATTAGGACTGTCCCACGATAGTCTACTCCATATTATCTGCAAGCTAACAGACAAGTTGAGGTGATCAAAAAAGTCCTAAAGCGCATACTGCAAAGAATAATTGGAGTCCATAAACGGAATTGGTACCTAATCCTGTACTCAGCCTTGTGGGCATACCGAACATCTGTAAGAAATGCAACTATATTTATACCCTTTCAATTGGTCTATGGCCTGGAAGCGGTCTTACCAGTTTAGTGCGAAATTTCATCTCTCAAGCTTGCAGTCGACCTTCTCCCTGGAAATTTAGAGGAAGAGGCTCGTTTCTTGGAATTAATCCAACTGGATGAAACCCGTTGTGATGCTGCCTTGGCTAATGAAGCTCATAAGAAATGAGTCAAGGTGAAATTTGACAAGAATGTCAAGCCCTGTGTCTTCTCAGAAGGTGACTTGGTCTTACTCTACGATCAGGAATCTGATAAATTGGGAGGAGGTAAGTTCCATTGATTGTGGATGGGTCCCTGCATTGTTAAGCGTGTATTAGCAAAAGGAGCCTATGAGCTAGTAGATTACGATGGGATTCCACTGTCGCAACCTTGAAGCGGGTTGTACCTTAAGCGTTACTGTTATACGGGAATAGTGTCCATACGGATGCTGCTATTCCCACTACGATGAGTGGCTATCTTAGAAACAAACAATCAAAGTCTACTATTGATTCCTTTTATGAAAATAGATGAGAGGAGAACCAAGAGGGCCAACCTGAGTTTTGCGCTCGATTTCATCTCCTTCTTGAGAGAGTTTGCCGCTTGCTCTTTGTCTGCTCAACTTTAAAAAGACCTGTAGAATCACAACAACATACTACTATGCAAGAAACAAGGATCTAAGTTCATAAATAATGCAGGATCAGATGTGCATTAACCATATACAAGCATATATAAACAAATACACAAGAATATGGAAGGAAACAAGAATAGCTTTATTCAGATAAAAAGTAGCAAGAGGATTACAACCATGAGCAGCTCTGACCCAGCATCATCCTCCAGCTAAGAAGCCCTTCTTCACATCAAGAAAAGAAAAATCACCCAACGCTGTGAATGTACACCAGAATACCAATAACACTTCTCTATAAGTTACACAATTCTAGCCTCTCGATCTCTGTGATGAGGGATCCATATATAGATGATTACAGAGAGGTGAGTCATCTTTTGGGATCTTGATTAGTGTCTTCTCTATGATAGTTCCTGCTTCCATTTGGAGAATGAAGATCTCTTACTCATCCCTGGTCAAAAATGGAGTGGCAAGTGTCAGAGGGAAAGCTTCTGCAAGATTCCATGATCTTCCACCTCACATTTTGGTCCATGCCATTTGTCCATTCCCAACCATCACACCCTACAAAGGAGAAAAATAGTATGCATCGCACCCTGTACATTGGGAAGGTGATATGCATCACACCCTCTGCATGGAGCTTTTAGTATGGTCCAGTTTTGACCATTTATGAGTAGTTTTCAGTGGATAACTTCTGCGAGATGATGTAATCAGTTGACCTTGTTCCTTTAGGCAGTGAAGAAACCCTTTTAGGGACTTAAGAGCCCTCAGTTTATGGACATTTGTGATTGGGGTTGAAGTGCCCAAAAATGTCTATAACAGTTGCCCCCTAAAGCATGAGGTCGTTAATCGTTTTTGATGTCAAGTGAAATGCTTTACTATGAGGATCTGAAGTTTTTCTGAGCTAGGAGGTGACCTGTAATAAGATACAATACAATACATTATTTGACAACATTTTTTCATGATCTAGCTGAGGTGGGAATTCCCATGCTCAACTTTATAAACTCATTTTCATGTACATAGGACAGATGATCGTCTGTGTGACAGACTGATGATATGGACACATCATCCTTTGATTTGGATGATCATATGATCGGCAATGATGTACACTGGATGTTTTTATATTCCTGAATATATCGCAGCTCGGATGGATGAAACTAGATCCGAGGTCTTCAAACTCGGCCAATCTTCACTCAGAGTACAAGTCGATCCATGTGAAAAATGTTTTGGAGTCGAACATGGAAAGACATCACCAGATTACCAGACAATGATTTAAGCTGTTAACAGGCGCGAGAGGAATCACCAATAATGATGATGACCCTCAAGGTACTACAGTACAATTCAAATGGTGTGAAAGGGGACTTGGTGTCGAACACCACATAAAATCTCTCGGTCGAAGGCCATTGATGTAAACCTGTTGCTGAAAGTGAGAAACTTGCCATTGAGGCATGCAAGCTTCAAAGTACTGAAAGGGTTGTTCCTAAGTCAACTTCTTGGATAATGAGCTGATGTCGACAAGAAGTGACCCATCACAATAGGGCCTTAATGGATCCCACATCAACGACACAGAACGAAGCAAATGATTTTGGAGGTGAAAACAAACTGACAATATAGGGTTCAGGGTGGCGGTCATGAAGGAATGAAGCATGAGTATTGCAGTGGGTGAGACTCAGGTGAATTTTCTAAATGACTTCTCTTGAACATATCAGCGACACTGACGATGGATTGGTAGCATTAACCCCAGAGATGGATGGTGTGACAGACCAATGGTGGAGACCAGTGAATGGAACAACCCAACTCGACATGGATGCGGAAGGAAAGTGTCATGTTCAAGAGCGACTTGCTACCAATAAGGTTTCTTCTTGTTTTCTTCCCAATTTTCCCCAGTCATTGCTGACCAGTACCTCTTTATTTTTGTCAAGCTTGAGGAGGATAACATATGTTTGTTCTATAATCCACCCTTGTAGCGAACCTGTCGCTATATTTTAGCGAGTCTAGTGACAGTGAAACTCGTTCTCGTCCTGTTGGATGAGTTTGTCGCTATTTAGTTTTAACGAGTTTAACGACAAAATATAACTCGATCTCTTTCAATTTTATAGAGTCTGAAATAAATGGAAAGAAGACTTCGAAGATTCTTTTTCGTTGTATAATCCATTAAGTCCGAAAAAGCGTAAAATAATACGAAAGGGATGAATTTTCGATAGTTTTAACGAGCCAAACAAGACAAGCGCTCAATATTTTTGTGTAATAATCCCACAGGTCCAAAAAGATTAAAATCTAGAGGAGGGATAGCACTTCCGATGCCTTTGAACGAGCTGGAGAGGCCAATCGCTCGATAATATTTTCATATTTTACGAGTCAGGTGAAAAGAGCTTAAAGAAGACTCGTTTTCGAGGAACGAGGGATGGTTTCGAGTAGCAGCTGATTCCAGGTAAGATTTGGAATTTTCCAATCACGGCAGTGTTACAAGGATGGCTAGCAGAATCACTCTTCGCAGATGTTCCTTGAAGGGGTAAACAATCAT
>APFE030279364.1:814-28143 GCA_000404065.3 Pinus taeda
AAATTTTTTTCAGAAGAAAAACCACATTTTCTTATATTAAGATAATATAAAACTGTCTGAGTTACATAGAAAGATCCATAAAAATAGTGCTAAGATCCAAAAGAGCCACAATTTCCTATTGATCCGAAATATACAGGATCCTAATTGGTTAGCCATGTTTCTGGCTCACCACCAATTTAATATATCGTTCATTTTCAATGTCACCTGAATATTTTTTACCAATCTCTTTCAAGATAACCTTAACCCACCAACAAACCCATAATAGATTAAACTAAGGTTATACACAGATCAAATAAGTTAATCTTATTTAATATAAATAATATAATGATAAGAAATTATGGTATGCAAATCAACAACATGGCAGAAGTTGCTAAGCCGGATGCACAACGAAAACAAACCAATCCCACTCAATGAGAGATCAATTGATTTCTTCAATTCAATGTGCCAAACGAAAACTAACAATCCTACTCAATTGAGATTGATCAATTGATTTTCAATCAATTGTGCCGTTGCAGTATTTGTTGTTGACAATCATGTAGGTATCCTTCACCTCTCATTTTCTCTGAAATTCGAGGCCAAATAGCCATCATCATTAATTTAAAGGAAAAAATGTTGTACAAATATAACTTTCCAATATTCAGTTGCACCTCTAAATTGAACCTACCTACAACACTGACATATAAATTGGAATACAATATCATTGAACCTCCAAAGTGACAGTTGCCAGTTGAAATCCATGTTGCACATTATCATTTAATAAATGAAGGTGGTTGAATTTGAAATCAAAATAATTTGAACAATTGAGCCTGCAAATTTGAAAACGGCTCTAGGCAATTCAACGTGGATAACTTAGGCAATTTAACCCATGAAGCAACAAGATTGTGTATGAAAATGCATTTGAAACATAGGCAAAACCATATGTGTATAGTATATCTAACCCAGACAAACTCAAACACCTTTTTTGGGTGTGTAAGTAAATGAAGTATCTCGATATTTCAATTGCTTACACTAGATGGAACATCCTAAACCCCATTAAAAGTTGAAAATAATGGAGAATATTGTATTATTGGAGAGAGTTTGTTTTTATGTCTTAGATTAGGATTGGTTCCTATTTTCTAAGAGTTAGTTCTAATCTCCCTAAAATGATGTAGAATTATATATTTTTGATTTTATGATTAATTGAGGAAAGCGTTCTCTTCTTGGGTAGTGTCCAGGTGCAACTTGCTCACCTATGAGCTACTAGTTTCAGATTATAAGTTTCAGCTCCCATTTTTTAACATGGTATCATAGCTCAAGGGCCTTAGTGGTAGAATTGAGAGCCTTAGTGGCTGGAGTGCCTTTGTGGCAGTAATAGATCCTTAGTGGCAGTAGTGGAGCCTTGGTGGCTGAGGCGTGGAGCCTTGGTGGCTGAAGAGAGGTGATTTTTTGTTTTCTTTTGTGCAGAATTGTAGTGGCATGAGTTTTTGCCCTCTTTCCCACGCTAGCTAAAGAAGAGTGCATCGAGAAATTTAGGATCAAAAAACACATTGATAAACCTTGGAGCAATTTCTACTAGAGCGGGCAAAAACCATAGACCTGATACTGTAAACCTATGCTTGTGTAGTTAATTGGTTTTTTAGATCAGTTTGTGTGGACTTGTTATGGATCAATTGTTATGGATCAACTCAAATCTGGGTCTTTGTAGATCATCGATGCATAGATCCTGTTGATTGGTTAGGATATTGTTTTTGAGATCCTACTGAGGATCATGTCAGAAGGTGAGTCTTGGAGATCACCTGAGAAATTGCCGACATTGGTACATTTTTTGCTATTTTTTTAGATTTCCTATGTAATTTTTTGTTGTTGGCTAGATCCGTTCTTGGAGATTGAGGATCTTGAGGTAGACTAATAGATCGATCTGGTAATAATGAATAATCATATGGAAGAAGCGTACTTGAATGAGAGCAATAAGCTCGATGGGTCAAATTATTCAATTTGGAAATTCAAATTACAGACACTGCTTGAGGGGAAGAGTGCATGGGAAGTTGCAAATGAGGATGAACTAAGGCCGACTATAGTCAGAGGTGGAACAACTGTAGCAATTTAGGATTGGGAGAAGCGGGAGAACAAAGCGAAAGTTTTGTTGAAATTTCTAGTGAAAGAGCACGTCATCTATCACATCAAAGAGTATAAATATGGAAATGATATTTGGGTGACTCTCAGGGATATGTATGAGATAAAGAATACAAATCACTTATTGTTCCTAAAGAGTAAGATTCTCTCCATCAGAATGGAGGAGAATGAATCAGTTGTTACATTTATCTCTCGGATCAAAGAGCTGAGATACAAGTTGGGTGATATAAGGGAGAAAGTGTCGAACACTAATCTTATCACGATTACCATGAATGGTATGACTGATGATTATGAGATGTTTATTATAAGGCTTAACGCAAGGGGGAAAGCCCCCACTTTCAAAGAATTGATAGGGATCTTGATGTAAGAAGAAGAGAGGTGGATGAATCTGAAGCCTTAGAATGTAGATCTCGCATTGATGGTGAAGAAAAAACAATTTACATGGAAACCAGGAGTAGGAAAAAAAGGCGGACGTACATCACAAATAAAGCCACTTCAAGGTATGTCTTCAACCATAATTGGTTCAACAATCAAGTGTTTTTACGGTGGTAAATATGGTCATATTGCTAAAAATTGTTATAAAATGAAGGTTGATGAAGCTAGACATAGAAAAAAGAAGCATATAGGGCATTTTGCTGATGAGGATCAGAGTCATGACCTCAAATTGTTTGTGTTTGATTCTGCGCTTACTCCTAAGAATGATGAGGTTGAAACCTGGTTTGTGGATTCTAGAGCATCCACTCACATGACAGGTAATAAGCATTGGTTTGAAAGTTTTAAAGAAACCAACAATGGTGTTAATATCTACCTTGGTGATGACATAGCCTACCAGATTAAAGGGTATGGAGACATTCATATGATATTGCCTGATGGAAATATCAAACACATCTAGAATATGATGTATGTGCTTGACATTAAAAAGAATTTTATCTTTGTCTTTATGATTGTAGATCGGAACCTAAAGTTAGATTTTTTTAAAACCTACTGTGTCATAAAGGATTTGCTGGATAAACACAAACCAATTGCATTTGGAATACAAGTTGGAGGCATGTACAGGTTAAATGTTACAACCGTGCCACACCAAACTTTGACTTCAACAACGATGACTACAGAGAATCTTTGGCATCAAAGATTCATAAACATCAATCTTCATGACCTATTGCTGCTACAAAAAAAAGGTATGGTTAATGGACTCCCTGTTTTAAAAAATGCACATGTTGATTGTAAAGGATGTACACTTGGAAAGATGCACAAGGATGAATTTCCCTAAAGTTTAAATAGAAGAAAGAGAGATATCCTCGGAATTGTGCACACTAATATATCTGGACCGATGCAGACAAGATCATTTGGAGGAGCATATTATTTTTTATTATTTGTTGATTATGCATAAGATATACTTGGGTATATTTTATCAAAAGTACAAAAATTCTATCACCACCTAAAAATTAACTAGGTTTGACGAAAATGGGCAAATTGTTTTGATTTCTTTATATGTAGATGATCTACTTATCACTGGAAATATTGATGAATTGATTAAATAAATCAAAGTGCAGATGCCACAAGTTTTTGAAATGAAAGAGCTCAGAGAATTACATTATTGTTTGGGTTTGGAAGTTTGGAGGGATTCTGGCCAGATTTTTCTCACTTAAGGAAAGTATGTTAGAGTATTATTGAAAATATTCAAAATGGAATAGTGCAAAGCTGCTTTAATGCCTTTACAGCAAAACCTTAAACTTTGAATTAATGATGATTCTAAAGAGGTGGATGCCACTTTGTATAGACATCTAGTTGGGATTTTGATTTATTTGACTACAACTAGACCACACATAGCATTTTTAGTCAGTGTGTTAAGTCAATTCATGTCAAAACCTCTTGAGAATCATTGGGTGGCAGCAAAAGGTGCCTTGATATACCTTCAAGGAACCATTGATTTTGGTATTAAGTACATTGATTCTTCTGATGTTAATCTGATAGGTTTTTTAGATTCAGACTGACCAAGAAAACATGATGATAGAAGATCCATAACAGGTTATGCTTTCAATATTGAGTACGAGGTAATTGCTTTGAACAACAAGAAACTAATTACTATATCCTTATCTTCTAGAAAAGCAGAGTATCAAGCAGTGTGTGCAGCCACGTGTGAGGCAATTTGGTTGAGGAGACTTCTCCATGATCCTAGAGAAGAACAAAAAGATGCTACAATAATCAAATGCGATAACCAAAGCTCAATCAAGTTAGCAAACAACCCTGTGTTTCACAAAAACACAAAACAAAATTGATACTGAGTTTCACTTTCTTTGAGAGAAGGTTCATTCTAAAGAATTTTTTTATTGAATATTGTAATACTTGTGATAATGCAGCAACATATAATATTGAGTTTCACTTTCTTTGAGAGAAGGTTCATTCTAAAGAAATTTTTATTGAATATTGTAATACTTGTGATAATGAGTTTCACTTTCTTCGAGAGAAGGTTCATTCCAAAGAAATTTTTATTGAATATTGTATTACCAAGCCCCGGAGAATTAAATTTGAAATTTCTAGGGAGATGTTAGGAGTACAAGTGAATACTTTCTCCATTAAGGAGGAGAGTTGAAAATAATAAAGAATATTGTATTATTAAAGAGAGTTTGTTTTTCTGCTTTCTCCATTAACGGGGAGAGTCGTAAATAATAAAGAATATTGTATTATTAAAGAGAGTTTGTTTTTCAATTGTACATATGTCCTAGATTAATATTAGTTCCTATTTTCTAGGAGTTAGTTCAACGACTTGTTTACCTCCTATTTTTTAACATTAAAGTGGTTGGCGATATTTATTTTAATTGTAAAGTTTAAAATGTACAATGTGTCTTAATTTAAATATTTTATTTTGAAAAACAACTATGAACATTTCATGAAATAATTCCCAAATAATATTTAATTTAAATTATATATATTGTAAAATAATTATATAATTTTTGAAAAATATATTTTTTAAAAAGGTTTTACTAAATGTTAATCCTAACAAATTCACAAAACACATAAAAACATTAAAATTATGACAAATACCTTCTAGTAATCATTTACCCATAATTTACTAACTATTTAATCACAATTTGTGAGTGGTTAGGTGGTGATAGAATTTTTGTCCTTTTGGGTCGCTTAAATTCATAGAAAAAAGAATGAATCGTTGACCAGTTATTTTAGAGTAAAAATTTTGATTGTTATTTCTCATTTTCCTGTTTACTCTAAAGAATGAAAATAGTTGACCAATTATCCTCTCCTTTTTCTGGGTGGTTAGACGTTTTAAATTTTATTAAATAAAGCAATTTTATATGACCATTTTTCTGTGGATTATAGAATCCATAGATTCTTTATACTGAATGTGTACTAGTTTATATTTTTTAGATGTTTGAATTTTCAATCTATATAAATTCAGGGACTATATAGAAATGAGGATATAATTTCTAAAATAAATGCTAGAGAGGGCCATTGTGTTATAGTGGACTTTATTTTATGTTTATTGAATCATAGAATTTACAATTATATAATAGAATTTACAATTTAGCAGAGTTTGACCTTTATGTTGTTTTTGTATTCAAGCTTCTATGAGCCATAATGAATTAAACAAAGTCTTTCAGTAGAAATCACATGAGAGAATTTTTTGGCGAACGCGTTTGGAACCAAGAAGTGTGGTTCATCATTAGGGCTAAGGACAAGGAGAATGATTTCCAAACCATTGTAGAATATGCAATTGCACGTTAAGTTTAGTTATAGCCATGGTAATATGTTGAGTGAATAAGTACAATCCAAAAAAATGAAGTTTATGTTAAGATCTAAATTTATTATAAAACGAACTTATTAAACCAAGTGTCCTTCATATCAAGAAATGGAAAATGAAGTGGGCCTATAATTTAAGTAATTTTGATTTTTAGGTGAACAAAATTTGATTTCTAAACATAGTTTTGAATAATAAATTTAATTTAAAAATCATTTATTTCACAACCTATTAAAACATCACTCCACGTGTTTACCTAAATAATAACATTTTCCCCTTGGTTTAATTTTCGATGTCACTTTGGCAATGCTGTAACATGCCACAGTAGTCACTACTACTGGCCGTAGCCATATCTCTTCAGCGGCCATCACATAGGACCACCTCGGCACCCGCTCCATCGGAAACTCCTATTTCCAACTCTATAGATCCATTAATGCACCGCTAAGTACATGTGACATGACACTCATGCATCCACAGGGATGCCATAGCCTCATACATACCATCAATTGCTCCTACATGGCTCACTACATAGACTTTGTCCTCTACGATGTATTAATGACATGACATGACATATACAGATGTGCATTCAATGTCACCTCTGTGCGAAGGAATTCAAACCGTGTAGTTGACAGGAATTTTTTTGAAATGAAAGTTCAAACTTACTAGTCTCGTGTGCAAATTCATGTGGTAATTGCTACTTTGGATTGGAGGAGCAGCACGGAAAGGTTGACCAGCTTGGTTCTGAGGATTCAACGTAATTTGGATAGAGAGTTTCATCATTAGTAAACTATAGGGATCTTGATAGATGATGTGTGCTCATGGTCTGCCATTTCCAGAGAGTCCATCAACATGGAGATCGTTCTTCTTTCTGCAATCCAAAATATATATCCTGTGAATAAACTAAAGTAACTCCATGGGACTTGATCTTGAAATTCTGTTGTAGACTTCTGCTCCATCGTGACACCAATTACCTCATTTACCAAGAAGTCCAAGAGAACCTGCACGGTACTCATCATGGCTGCTATTATTCCATTGCTCATCATTTTTCTTGGGACTTCCCAACTAGTTAAATTAATTTCCAGTTTGAGTTTTTGGCTTCTGGCAGGAGATCAATTAGGATCAACTTCTTTATTGAGACTTTTGGACTGTAGTAGATAACTTGTTCAATGTAAATTGGTGTGATTATTCTGTACTCTTTGTCTAATCTTAAATCTCTGATACCAAGCAACTTCATTCTTGGTGAATGGACCAGACAAACGAAACTTGGTAACTTGTTGTTGTGACTCGTGAGCATAGATTAGAGCAAGAGTGGAAGAATTCATTGAAGAGAGAGAAGTAAGAAAACAGAGTGAGAGGAAGGAGAAGGTTTCTGATTTCAGAAAAAACTTGATTCGAAATAAAAAGCACAATGAGGTTTAGAAGTTCCTCTTCAAACAGGGTGTACTTTATGCTAAGAAAGATTAAAATTTTCCCAAGGATCCTGAGATTGATGTGCCCAACTTGCATGTTATTAAATTGATGCAAAGCTTGAAGTCATTTGCATGGTATCTCACAAATGATGGCATTGAGTGCCTTCACACATCTCTATATCTGCCATCAAAAATTATTACAGCAATAGGAATGAAATCTGCCAAACCTCTGGGCCACCAGGTGGTGATAGAACAAGAGGACCACCACGATTTGAGGGAGATCAACCTCTATTCCATTTACCTCCATAACTACATCGAGATTCAAACCTGTCTGGAGCACTATAAACAACAATTCAATTGTTATTGATATATTTAGAAGTTCACCTCCACCAATAGTGTATGGACATGATAGCAGTTGAGATAGAAACATCCACGAAAGGCCTGAATATTCTTTGCTTTGAAGTTGACAGACAACATAAATATTTATAAGAATTTGTTAACTAGAAAAATCTCCAGTTGCATGTAAAGGTTCCCATTTTTTATTTTTTAACATTTTGGACCATTTGAAGGTTCACTTGCGATTCGATTTTCGTCGAAGTAAATTAATCTCCTCTTTTTTTTATTTTTTAACATTTTGGACCATTTGAAGGTTCACTCATGATTGGATTTTCGTTGAAGTAAATTAATCTCTTGTTGCATGTGAAGTGAGTAGCTAATTCGACATTTAGCTATGAATCACAACTATTTTTACTTAACTAATCAATTAATTTTAGATATTTCTAAAATCTTATAATGCTAAATAATTTTAGAAATTTCTAGAAATTCTACATAATTCTGATTTAAATTTATGAAATAATAAAAAAAATCTAATCAATTATTAACTTATTATTTGGGGTTGGTAATGTTTATTTATATTTTATTATAACAAAATAGTTTGTTATTTAAAATCAAACCCACTTGTAATTTTTATAAATCTTTGTTATTATATATTTGTTTTAAATGAAGGTTGCAATTTTGTTTACGTTTCTCCTATATTCTATACAAATTAATAACATTTTATTTATTATTTTTTTAAGGGTGAAAATTATATTTCTAGTTATTAATATAGTGTATGTGTATTTATTTAATTTATTAAAAGAAAATAAAAAATAAAATATGAAATTAATATCCTTAAACTTAATTCATTTATACTATTTTCATAAATGACTTATCCACATATTATGCGTTCAATGCATTGAGCATAAAATAATTTTACAATATGGAGGTTAGAAAACATGTGTAATACATCATTGTTCACTTCAACAATTTGATTAAGCTATTAATATTATTAATATATTATAAAGATAAGTCTAATATTGTTATCGTATAAGGCATAATTAGTTTTGATAAATAATATTAACATTTAAATTGTTGTGTCTTTTAGGTGTAGTTTAGTTGGTGATATAATGAAGTGTTAAGGCACTCTTTATAATGTTATTGGTTCATATTATAATTAGGTTTTTGTGCTATGTGTTGGGCCATATGAGTATGGTTGGAGGATATAGTGGTAGCGAACGGAATGCATCTCATGTTGCACAAGTATGGGCTTGCATGTTGTAATCTAGGATATTGTAGAGAAGAATTAACTCTAGTGTCCTTAAATAAGCACACACACACACATGAATAAGACATGGAAAAAAACACAAAGTAATGGGAGAACCAAAAATAAATAAGCACACACACACACACATGAATAAGGCATGGAAAATAACACATTAATGGGAGAAAAAAAAATATGCTCTTTATTGATATATTACCACAATATCAGTTATAATCCTTCTTCTCTATTATGTATTTACACTTTCTATTTCGTTACAACAACAAATACCTTTGTCAATTAGCTTGACTACGAGGTTGATTGACTTGCAATTCTCACTAAAGAAACAACTTGACTTTAATCTTGGTTTATTATTATGTCTAGTTGATATAGTTGACTAGCCCTTCCAACATATCCCCCACTTCAATTCCTTTCTCATCCTAAGAAAGCTGGAGATATGGACATATGTTTAGAAAATATTTAAAAAAATATATATTGCAAAACATTTTTTATTTATGAGAAATAGTGACTCAAAGACTAAGATGCCAAAATAGTATTGTCGCTTTCTTTCAAACTTGACTAGTATTCATTGGCTCTAGTATTGATTGGTTTTCTTGTCGATCTTGATTTAGTGTTTCCTTTCCATTGTTAGATTTTTGTGTTGCTTTTGTACTCATTGATCAATGGGTTCTTCTAGAATTACTTCCAACCATGTATGGAGGGGTACTTTTTTTCGTAGCACATTAACTCCTATTGCTTGTCATTGTGCTCCTGTGGAGAAAAACTCTTTAAGTCTGCTGTTGAATGCTAAACTGGAGATGAAAATTTTGACTTTGAAGCATTGGGTCTAAAAATATGAAAAATTGGTGGAGGAGAAGTTGAAGCAAGCTATGATTGTGGTTGTGGTTGATCTACAGTTGATTGAATTCTATTCAATGTACGTGAGGCATAATTTGTTCTAAATGATTGAGAGTATTTTCCTTTCATCAATAGGGAATTGGGCTTGTACCTCGAGCAACTTCATTTGGGAATGGTACTCCAATTTATTTACTTCTAATGTTTCTTGCACCTTCATCAAGCTAGGATTAGATTTGACTTCTAAGCACTACACTTGTTAGACTACTTGATTGAGGTCCTCAGGATCAAGTTGTGTTTTTTTCATCTAGGGATCCATTGTCACTCTTTTCGAATCAACATTGTTTCAACTAGATTTTCTTCATTAATTTATTTTAATAAATCCTGTCATGCACGATGGTTAGCTTTTTTTCAATGTAGCTGAATATTTAGTAAAAGAATATAATTGAAAACACATAATTGGGACAAAAATCATAATTGCAAACACACTTTACTCCAAAGTCCTATACTATATATACATTGTCACTAACACTTTGAAATCATATTAGCAACATTCAATTTGTGGTGCAATCTATGATGCACACTTAAGGCAATGCTCGATGCTCCCAATAGTAATAGTAATGAATGAAATTCGTTAGATGCCCATTTTTAAGATGGAGTGGAGTCGGTTTCCATTTTTATGGAGTTGCAAAGTGGTGGTGTCATAGCTAGGGAGATTCTCCCAAATCATTTATTTTAAAACTGCTACACTCAAAATTCTCGAAATTTTAGACTGATTTTGTGACTATTTGGTTCTTAGTGAGTGTTATTATATTTATGATATATATAAATAGTTAATCATATTCGAAACATTTAATGTAATTATATAAAATAAATTTTCAAAGTGAGATAAATTTTAATATATATCTATATATATGTGTGTGTGTGCACACATGTTGGGATAATTGTAGTGAGGGTTTTTAAAAAAAAATGATTGTTAAATGATTACCAATGTTCCAATTATGTGGATAAATATGTTGGTTTAAGTAGCCCACGTTTTTGAAGTAATTAGAAAAACAATATGAAATAAATAGGATTAGTTGTCAATGAGTTTAAGTGAGTAGAGGCCCTAAGAAGTATAATTCATTATTATTAGAAATTAATAGAATATATTAGGAATAGATAATTGATTTTTTAATTATATATCGGTAAAAAAAATGTTGAAGTTTAAGAAATAAGTAAATGCCTACTTATCTAATATGAAATTATTGTTACCTTATTTTCCAAGTCTTCTAAGTGTAGAGAATGTTGGAAAAGTGGAGTTTATGCATTGAAGTGTCCTTTCAAAATATGTGTCAAGAAGAAGTGAATTTTGTCCTTCATAATAGGGTAATAAATCATATGCTCCATAGAAAGAGAGAAATGCCTAGAAGGACAACAAACATTGAAGAATATTATATTTCCCTTGTTGAAGGGCTAAAAGAGGTGAAAAAACATGATGTCAATGATATTGCAATCTTCACCAAGTCAGAGCTAATATCTAATTACATGAAAGGCATCTATCGAGTTCAGAAAGACAATTTAAAAGCCCTTTATAGAGAAGCAATAATTTGGAGCTTTCAATTTCAATATTTTACCATTGATTATTTTGCAAGCATTCAAAGGATGTCTAGTGATATAATGTCTGAAGCATTGTCAAGTGCAGATGGAGACGTCTGAGATTACATAGGATCATCATCCACTACAACATAAATAATCAATCAACATCAAGATAGGTCCCCACTATGTGAATGGATTCTTGTTATCATTTTTCTTGGGTCTCTCACGGCATGGTTCTTTTAGAAAAGAAGAAACTCTTAATGTAATGTTTTCCCCAACTTGAAATGATTGGGGAGTTTTGTATGGGTGACAATTTTATGGACTGTTAGGGTCCTATATTATATGGATCCTAGGCATTTCAGTGTTTCTATTCATTTGAGGTCAATTTGTAAATGTCATTTTTGATTTTGTGAGTATTATGGTTTAAAGGGGCTTTTTTTGAATAAGAGGTTTAGATTTGGACTGAGTGTCATGTAAAGTTTTTAATTCAAAAAGGTCTATTTTCTAAAATCCAAAGTATTATGTCATGAAGGATCATAATTAAAATGGTAATCATAAGGGGTAATTGGTGACCAATTCTAGCTCACCAAACAATTTGTGCTAAATTTGAAGGGAAAAGAGGTTAAGGTTGGAAATTTGGAGTTTGTTGTCTCTGAGAAATCAATAGTTTCTGCCACCGATATCCCTTTACATGGTGAAGAGTGGTTTAAAGGCATGGAATTGGACCTAGCTCATTCTAAAGACTTTTTGAAGCCACAATACAAGGAGGAGTATGGGTCCATTATCCCAAGGAGTTATCTGTTGGACCAATATAGTAAGTTGTGGAAAGTGATTTAAAGGTATTTTACATGTGAAGGTAGGTTCAACAAAATCTACTAGTACCACATTAGACTCCTAATGTATTTTATAGGCAAGAAAGCCTTAAATTTTCCCTACTATTTGTTTAGGAGTCTGAGCAAAATGGCTGATAGAGTTCAAGCAAGGGGTAGTGTTAATTTTAGGTATGTTCTATGCTTAGAGCAATTGATTTCAATTTTCACGGTTAGCTCAATATCTTTTCCAGATTAGCAATCACATCAGCATTAAAGTAAACTGCAGATAGAACATAAACATAAATCGCAGAAGACAAGCCAAGACAAGAGGACACAATATGTGGCTCTAGCCAAGGACAAACCCCAATGTGGGGAACCCTTGATCAATTCTTCTTATATGTTCTTCAATAGTTCAGCAGAGAGAGAGAGAGAGAGAGAGAGATAGTACGTTTACAATAGAAGTCAACACTTTGACTTATCTAGATAAGAGCATAGATCATCTCTAAGAAGATGATACACGAGATCAGTTGGAGTCATGCTACTTCAACTAATTCTCCAAGATGACTCCTTCACCTAACGTTGTGATGAATTTCATCATCATGCTATACCTCACCGTGCTACACCATGCTGCACCCATCATGACTATGTTGCATCTCATCATGCTTCATTAATCATGACTATACCCATCATTGTATTGCATTATGTGCCATTGCTGCACCATGTTGCCATCCTGACCTATGTGTTGGCTATAGCTTACTTGATTGTTGTCCCTTGCTTGCTTGTTGTCCCTAGCATGCTTGTTTTCCTTAGCATGCTTGTTATTGCATGCTAGTTGTCCCTTGCATGCGAGCTGTAACAATGCAGGCTTGGTGTATTTTCTACTAAGTACCATACAACTGTCCCAATGTTAGTTAGTTGTCCCTTGCATGCTGTTGTCCTTCAAAGAAAGATGCTCCGGCTATTTCAGCAGTTCCCGACAGTTCTAGCAGTTCTGATTGTTCCCAGCAATGCCGGTTGTTCCCAGTAGTTTTGGCAGGCTCGACAGTTCCGCCTTTTCCTTCAATTTTGGCTTTTTCGACAGTTTCGATGGTTCCGACATTTCTGGCTTCTCTGGCTTTTCCAGCTTTTCTAGCAGTTTTGGCTTTTCCATCAGTTCCATCTTTTTTGGTAGTTCCGTCTTTTCTAGCAATTCTAGTTTTTTTGGCAGTTCTAGCTTTTCTAGATTTTCTTGTAGTTTTGGCTTTTCTGTCTTTTCTAGCTTTTCCGGCTTTTCCGACTTTTCCTACTCTTTCGGTAGTTTCAACTTTTCCAGCAGTTCCGGCTTTTTTGGTAGTTCTGGCTCTCTGCCCTCTGAATGAGGGAAACGTTATTCCTTAGGATCTCTCCTCCTACTAAAACCCAAAGACAAGTAGAGAGAGGAAGATATCCCAAGTCTGTTGAAATGACTTGAAGGCTACCTCTATTTATACTAAAACATTGAGCACATGTGGGGTTTATTTGGTTGCTGGTCAACCTTGACGAATTGTCTTATAACATAAATAAATTCATAACTCCATGAATACTTATCGGAATCAGATGATCTTTAGATCAATCCTACACCTCTCGATGAGAGGGATCCAAGAAAAATATCAGTTGCCATAAATAAGATGACCCACATGGAGTTTGGCCATAGTTTCTAATTTTAAAAAGTATTCAGATTAAACCTAGCCTATTCCATTTTTCATTGATTAAATGGTTGGTGCTAAAAGAACTCGATAAGAGGGAGAAATATACAAAAGAGATGCACATATACAAAAATTGTGCATATACAGAAGATATGTGCATTTTCCGTATATGTGTAGCTTTTGTATATGTGCATCTATTGTATATGTGTAACTTCCATATATGCGTATATACAAAATCCATGCATAACATGAACCTATGTATATATAGAGTCATCATATACGCACAACTTCCATATATGCGCATATTTTTTATATGTACAAACTTTGTATATGCGCATGCGCATATACGGAAGATATGCAATATAGAATATGCATATATATAGAAGTTGTGAGAATTATATATATGTGCAGCTTCTGTATAATTACAAATTTCATATATGTGCATATTTTCCATAAATGTGCATCTATTGTATATGCACAACCTCCATATATGTGCATATACGAAGTTGTGCATACTTCGTATATGCACAACTTATGTATATGTGCATATATTTCATATATGTGTTATAAGGAAGTGCATTAGGTGTAAAAGTGTTATGTGATATTGTGTCATTCTAACTAAAATATTTGAAACTAAACTAATTGATTGAATATATGCAAGTTACTAAAAATCACATTTAAAATTGTAGTTTATCTTTCCCTGATTTTTACTTACAACCACCATGTTCGCAGACAGAAAACCGACTTTGATGAGCATAATTGCATGTATTGCCAAAAACACCACCATCGTTTGTCCATAAATAAAAATCAAATAGTCCCTCTCACCACCAAGAATGATACAAATTTATGAAGGGAACAAAATGAAGATACATATTTAAATCCAAAACACAAAGACACAGTGAAATTCAACTTCAATTAATAAATGGAAAATGTTGAAACTATATGCATGTAGAATGAAACAAGCTAGGTCAAATGGTGGTAGCTTATCTTTGAGAAGAGATGTGGAAACTATGCACTTTCCTAAATTGTGTTATAATGAGGTTCAAAGGCCTTTTGACCATGAAGAAACAATGAGAAATCATAAACATAAAAAACCCTAACAATGGTAAGTTCAGATAGGCCTCTCTTACCATATGTTCTTAGTAATGCCCCTAGCACTTAAAGCAACTTAATGCTCAAAGCAACACTGAAAGTGAGTTACTTCACAAACAGTACAGAAGGACATGTGATTCAACAAATTTCATACATGATGTTCAAGTAATTCTTCTGTATATACACAACATTTGTATATGTGCATATACAGAAGATATGTGCATATTTTTTGCATATGCACAATTTTCATACATGTGCAATTTCTGTATATGGAATTTGCACATATACGATAGATGCACATATATAAAAGACGTGCATATACGAAATATATACACATATAAGAAAGTTACGCATATACTAAAGATATGCAGATATATGGAAGTTGTGCATATATGGTGGATGCACATATACAAAAGATGAACATATACGGAAGTTACATATACTAAATTTCCACATACATAGAGGTTATGCATATATATGGAAGTGCCACATATACCTAGAAGATATGTGCATATAGAAAAGTTTCGCATATACGGAAGATATGCACATATCCTTTGTATATGTACAGTTTCTATATATATGCAATTTCCATATATGGAAGTTGCGCATATACGGTAGATGCACATATATAAAAGAGGTGCATATACAAAAAATATGCAGATATATGAAAGTTACACATATACGGAAGATATGCGCATATACGGAAGTTACGCATATATGATATATGCACATATACGGAAGTCACATATACTAAAGTTTCACATACATGGAGGCTATGTGTATATATAAAAGTTGCACATATCCTTGGAAGATATGTGCATATAGAAAAGTTTCGCATATATGGAAGATATGCGCATATCTTCCGTATATGTACAATTTCTGTATATACGCAATTTTCATATATGGAAGTTGTGCATATACAGTAGATGCACATATATAAAAGATGTGCATATGCAAAAGATATGGACATATAAGAAAGTTGTGTGTATACGAAAGTTGTGCATATATGGAATTTGCGCGAATACAATAGATGCACATATACAAAATATGCACATATACAGAAGTTACATATACTAAAGTTGCACATACATGGAGGTTATGCATATATACAGAAGTTTCACATATACGTGGAAGATATGTGCATATACAAAAGTTTTGCATATAAGGAAGATATGCACATATCTTCTGTATATGCATAATTTCTGTATATGTGAAATTTTCGTATATGGAAGTTGCGGATATGCGGTAGATACACATACATAAAATACGTGGATATGCGGTAGATAATTCCCTTTTAATATTATCCTTACCATATGTTCGGATAATGCCCTTTAAATATTATCATTATCGTGGTAAGTTCAAATGGGCTTCTCTTACCATATATTCATATCTTCTGTATATGCACAATTTCCGTATATGCGCAATTTCCGTATATGGAAGTTGCACATATATGGTAAATGCACATATATAAAAACGTGCATATACAAAAGATATACACATATAAGAAATTTAAGCATATATGGAAGATATGCGCATATCTTCTGTATATGTACAATTTATGTATATATGCAAATTCCATATATAGAAGTTGCGCATATATGGTATATGCACATATATAAAAGAGGTGCATATACAAAAGATATGCAGATATAAGAAAGGTACACATATAGAAGATATGTGCATATACAGAAGTTGCACATATACCTGGAAGATATGTGCATATAGAGAAGTTTCGCATATACAGAAGATATGTGCTTTTCTTTTGTATATGTACAATTTTTGTATATGCACAATTTCCATTTATGGAAGTTGTGCATATACGGTAGATGCACATATATAAAAGACATGCATATACGGAAGATATGCGCATATATGGAAGTTGCACATATACGGTAGATACACATATACAAAATATGCACATATACGGAAGTTACATATACTAAAGTTGCACATACATGGAGGTTATGCGTATATACAGAAGTTGCACATATACGTGGAAGTTATGTGCATATAGAGAATTTTCGCATATAAGGAAGATATGTGCATATCTTCTGTAGATGCACAATTTCTGTATATCTGAAATTTCTATATATGGAAGTTGCGTATATGTGGTAGATACACATACATAAAAGATGTGCATATACGGAAGATATGCACATATAATAAAGTTACACATCTACGGAAGATATGTGCATATACGGAAGTTGCGCATATATGGTAGATGCACATATAAAGAACCATCATTGATATGTTGTCTTTCATTCTTTGTCTCACCTAAGTGTGTATAAGAATTCCAATCAATAAAATTTACAATGACATGAGACATTCCCCATTGCAATTGATAATTTTGGGAGTGACTTTTAAAATTGTAATGCTACTAGATTCTAAAAGCATCTCTTAAAAACATTGAGCATATTCATGAGGAGAATCAAAGAACCAAATCTTTGCTACTACAAATATGATTATAGAGCTTGCAGGCAAGTTCACTTTTAATTTTGGAATGACGCAAAATATTCACTTTTTTATCATTTAAAGCTTTCAAATAGGTTCACCCTTAATTTTGTAAAGGCAAAAAATATTCATACTTTTTCCATGTAAATCTTGCAGACAGGTTCGCCCTTAATTTGAAAATGACACAAAATATTAGGACTGGCCCACAACTAGGATAGTTTCAACCCTCTCCTATATTACAAGGTATTAAGGATGCACATGGTACAAACGGTTGTCAAAAAAGGAAATAGAACAACCATTTGCAAAAAATATAAACTACCCTCTACAACTGTTTTCACCCAGAATACCCAAATCCAGGGAAATTTTCTTTGTTTTTTCTTTTTATTTCAATAAAAATTAAACAAGTGAATTAATGGTAGTCATCACATTTGGTTATTATTTACAAATTTATATGGTTTCTCTATTTTCTTTTTTGACAACCTATTTGTACCATGTGCATACTTAATACCTTGTAAGTTAGGAGAATGTTGAAACTCTCCTGGTTGTCCTAATGATAACAACTCCTCGAAATGTGTTATATAAGGGGAAAATTTTATAGGACATTAATGGTGTAAAGATATGAGTTTTTCACCATTGGGAAAGGTTGAATTCCAATGAGGCTTCCCTAGACCCATGGGACACCTTGACTAGTTGAACTTATGGTTACATCCAAAGAGAGGATGAAAGATTGAAATGATATTATCTCAAATGGCTTGGTGAAAATTTTGTTTCCCAAGTTTCGTTAGTTAAAGTATCAATGAACATGTTGTAACTAGCATGTTTGGACATTTATGAAGTTGTTGTATCTAGTGTATAGAATCCATGAAATAGTTGTATATGTTGTAATTGAAACATATCTAATTGATGCTACCTATTCTCCAAAAAAATTAGTTCCTATTGAAAAAAGTAATAATAAATTTTCCTCAAAGGTTTAAACCATTAAACATGATTCCAAATTTAGTTTATCCATATTTATAAAGATTCTAACACCAAAACATAATTATAAGGGAAGTATGCCTTAGGTGCATCATGTAATATTTCAGTCTAAGGCATATAAATGTCTTACTTTAAGATAGTTTAAAGACAATGACAATATGTTGATTCTTTCATAGGATCTACCCTGGAAATATAATACACTAGAAGCTTTGTTTTACCAAGATTGATTATACACTGGGGACTTGATCGTGCCTATGTGTAGCTTCTCTATCCCTTACTTGATAGCATTAGGTCATAATCACCAAAACACTATGTAGTTGTAGTTCTTAGTCTCTCTACAAAAAAATAACGATGGGGAGAAAGATATACGTAAGTTTCACATATACAGTAGATGCACATACACATAAGTTGTGCATATATAGTAGATGCACATATATGGAATATATGTGCATACACAGAATTTGCGCATATACAGAAGATACACATATACGGAAGCTACACATATATGGGAGATACACATATATGGAAGTTGTGCATATATGGGAGATACATATATATGGAAGCTGTGCAAATATGGGAGATACACATATATGCAAAACTTCCATATATGCACATATCTTTTGTACATGCACACATATTATGTATATGCGTACTGTATATGTGCATATCTTTTGTATATGCACAACTTCCGTATATGTGCAACTTTTGTATATGCGTAGTGATGCGTATATTCTATGGCCAGGTGTGGGCTAGGATTGTATTCCTTATACTTTCTTCCAGGGTTAAGCAGACCGAGCACTGCTTGAAACCCACCACCAAAAAGGAGGAAGAGACATGGATTCTGATGAAGGCCAATGTCACCTTGCTATTTGTTATGTTATGTGTGGAGTCCTTGGTGCTAATATTGGCTTGCCCACTTCAGTGTTGTGCATGGGAGAGTTCTAGTTCTTGTAGGTATCATGGTCATCATCGTTATCATCCCTACAAGAGGAGTGGCAGGGGATATTTTTTGGATGAGTTCGAGAAAGAAAGGCCACCTAAATTCGATGGGGAAATTAAGAAGTCACAAGATCTTTGTATCTGAACTCCCATAGCTTGCACGGGTTGTGGTCTTATAGGGAAGGTGTCAAGCACGAGGAAAGCTCCATAAAGGGGACTAAAGGGGAGATGGCAGTTATAAGGTAATCAAGAGGTTCACATGAGCTATATATCCATACCACAACAAAAGGAAAAGGCCTAGAAGGACCAGAGCTCAAAATAGAAGAAATAACAGCATCAAATTGAGAAAGAGCACATGAGGTCAGGAGGGAGGTACCCAACTACATAGGATGCAGAATTAAGTCTTCATGGATCTCTTCCAAACCTGTAAGCTTAGAAAAGGGTTATTGGTCTCTCCTACATCAATTTCTATTCATGTTTCTCCATTCTCATGATTCGGTGGGCTGATAAACTCTATTGGCATAGGAGATTCTGACCCTACCTCTTAATTATGTGCACCACCTCTTTTCGGTGGAACCCTTTGATTCCCAAAATCCCCCAAAGCAACCCTTTGTCTTCTATTAACTCTCACCTGAAGTGGGAAATCTCAAATCAAGTGTCCAATCTTATGGAAACGATTACGCCTATATGAAATCATATACAGAAATTGCACATATACAGAAGTCATCTTTTGTATATGCATGCTTCCATATATATGTGCATATACAAAAGTTGCACATATATAGAATATTGCTTCTATATATGTGCAACTTTTGTATATGCACATATATATGGAAGCATTCATATACGAAAGATGAATTCAATATCTATATAGAGACCATCTTCCCGGGAGAAAAGGGAGAGTATATTGGCAAAGGAAGCTAAGTCTCGTATGCTACCCTCAAGGAAAATGAGGACATCATTGACAAATAGAAGATGAGTGAGGTAACATAGCTCATTTATTTTAAGTCCAAATAGTCAACCATTTCTCTTTTCCTGTGCAAGGAGCCGACTCAGACCTTCCATGAAAATCAGGAAAAGAAGGGGAGATAGGGGACAACCCTGTCTGAGTCCCCTTTCTATGTGAAAAAAATTTGAAGCAGATCCATTAATGAGAACACTTAATGAGGTAGTTGTTAGGCCCCTATACTACTAGTGTAACCCCTTATTGTTATTAGTACAACCCACGTATTATATTGATGTACCCATTTAGTGCCCATATTGTTACTATTCTGCCCCATAGAAGCCCACTATTGTTATTAGTGTGCCCTTACATTATTATTGTTATGTCGGCACTGATTATGTTATGACCCCTTAGACTCCTATATATAGAAAGGAGGGCTTTTCATTTGTATCATCCAAGAATTGTTCATTTATGTAATGTAAAGGAGGTTGCCCCCTTGAAGAGGCTGAATTCTAAGGCATTGATCTATCTTTTCTATCTTTTTCTGAGTTGGTTCCATAACATTTGGTATCAAAGCTTTGGACTCTAGGGTTTCGCTACTCCAAATAGGTGATCGTGACATTTTCACTATAACGTTTTTTCTACGACGTTTCATAAGCTAAAAAGAAACCCATTTGAGAAGAAATTGTGCTGAACCTCTATTCCAAATTTTAGAGCTTTTCGCACTATATTTACGGAGATATGATCTAAGAAATTTGGTCTGTTTACAGACTCCTGAATTACATTCCAAATAGGTGACCTAGGGAAAATTGTCATAACTCCCTCTCTCAGCATCGGATTGAAATTTTGGAAGAAGGTACAGAAAGAGGACGGACTATAGTTTCTTGTATATATTTTCTTGTCCCAAAGGTCGAAACAGTGACACGTGGCACTTTATACAAGTTCACTCTTCTAGAAAGGTCTATAATCAGGTCATCTTGGGAGATTGTGCACAACTCTTTCTTGCAGAATCCAATTTGGATCAGATTGGTGGCATTGGAAAGAGGATGCGGAGGGCTACTACCGATCAAAATTTCAGAACTTAAAGATCCAAAAGTACAGAGTTACAGTCGTTTCAAGATCGAGCTCCTAAAATCAAGAAAAAGTAAGATGAGGAAGTTTGATGGTAAGGATTTGGTAAATTGGATACTTTAGATGGAGCAATATTTTGATCTACATGTTGTACCACTATTACAAAAAGTATGTATTTCATCTTCATATTTAGAACCGGATCAATTTTTATGGTATGAAGGGCTTTGTTCTCGTAAACAACTTGTTACGTGGTCAATTTTCATAGAGGAAATGATAGCACATTATGAGGATACAAAGAGCAACACCTTCTTTAGAGCAACACGACTGTTGGTCGCTTTAATTGCTTCGCAATTCAAGCTCCACATAAATTGTCAACCCGAGGAAGTCTTTTTATTTCAAAGATAATCACGCACTGGATATGCTCAACTTCAAAAGCAGAAACAAGGTTGTAGTAAAAGAAGAACACACAATTATTAATCTCACCAATCTACTGATTCGCATTCTACTTAATCAAAGCTGAAGTCGATTTAGTTATAGCAGAAATAATTTCTCTACTGCAGTTACAACCAAAACAAAGGAAAATCAATTTGCAAAGAGAGAAATCAATCAACCACAGCAGGAACAGGACCCTATTCCTTAGTGAGGAACTTCAGCACCTGATGCCTGACACTTAATCACACTGTAAGAAAGGTGACTTCAAGAGAGCAAGACCCTATTCCCGTGAACAGGAACCTTCAGCACTTGTTCTCTTGCTTCTAATCACACTGCAGACAAAGGAAGATAATTAATGGGGCAGGACCCTATTCCTTTATACAGGAATCTTCAGCACCTGCTTCCCAACATCATTCATTCATACAATCAATAGAAACAGATTTCTCAACTTCATAATAAATGCATTCAATACACGCAGTGTCAAGGGAACAGAGTATTACTGCACTGTGTAACTAGTGTCCAACAACAGAATTAAAGTAAGATGCAAGACACACAAAGAGTTAAACAAAATACAGGAATCAAGGGTGAATCTTGTGAGGAAGGTGGGCCCTTTCCCTCTCACAAGATTCCCTGGGGGAAAGAACTAAATTGGAACGCTCAAAAGAAGAATTTATTCATCTGTCAAAGTAACTGATACATTACAGATGGAGACTAGCTCCAGTTCTCACACAATGTACTTATCTTAGTTTACAACCACTGACCCCCTCTAATGATGATGTCTCCTCCTTTTAAAGAGGAGACATCATTTACAATTTACATGAGAGTGAATCCCTATTATCTCGAATCTATTCTTTTTCCCAAAACAGGACTATTTTGTTCTTCATAAAAAGGTACTGTTACAACAGAGATAACAAGATTGCTATCTTCAGGCTGATCCAGGTAATCGTGTCTTCATACTGCTGCTGCTATTCCACAAAAAGCTTCTTCCAGAATCGCAAATTACGCCTGACGGAATTTGCGTGCTTGACGGTTGTTTCAGCAACTGAGTTAACTGTTTCAGCAACTGAGTCAGCTGTTTCAGCAACTGAGTCAGCTGTTTCAGCAACGGCCGCATATACTTATCTACGATCTTTGGACTTGTGTTAGCAACGATACACTTCAATTAATGATAAAATATAAGAGTATTATGGAATTAAATGTAAAACAAATTAAACATATAATAAAGAAGAGGTTTTTGTATACCTTGGGATAGAGTGACTGAAAATGATAATGGGATTCTTTTTAATCATGGTTATAAGGGTGAAGTGGTGTCAAAATATATAGCAAAAATGATACATAGTGGAGTCCTAACTTCCCCCCCAGCTAAAAATGTTGCATGTCCTCAGGCAACCCCTAGTCTGAATCGGAGTCTGAGTACTGGGACTGAGCATGCAAATTACTCAAGCAGTAGCTAGAGAAGGTGGCATCTGTAGGAGCTCTGAATACTCTGTTGTTCTACAAGTTCTGCCATGCCAAGGCTTCATCCCTGTTGGTCAACTGGAAATGACACTGATATTTGTCTGAAGGCAGCCATAGAATTGGAAAATGGAAACGATACCCGATCCAGTTTACTCCACAACGTTGAATGCAACCAATGTAATTGGAAACCCTGGATAATGCAGCTTGAAGATTGTGAGGATTAAAAGGGTGATAGTCTTGTCTTTCTTTGCATGACTGCTACCAAAACATAACATTGGCGTTCATTGCAGCATTACCCTTTATTCTAATGTGCTGTTGAGACTTAGAAAGTGTTGAAGCCTGTAGTTGCTGCATGTACCTGTGCATTCCTGGCTTCTGTAAAAATTCATAATATTGTGCTATGAACAGGGCTGGCCTTAAAGGCTCTGGTCTGATCCACAGGAGTTTATTGTCCTCATTGTGACTGCTTGTAGTAAATGCAGATTGCCAAGTGAGCTGGTTAGACAAAAATGAAACAAATGCCCTTATTTGTATATCTCCTGCAATTGGAATAAGATTGACTTCTCTATTCTCGGGAATAGCCTCGTTATGGAGGTAGAGTTCGCACAGAAAATGCTGATCACTCTCGGGGGCCTCATTAAAGGTCTCAACAAAGTTTTCTGAAGTCATTAATTCATATGGTCTGCCGTTTTTTATTGCTTTTAATTGAAAATAAACTAATCGTTCAGCAAGAAAGAGAGAATAGTTTACAGAGGGTTTGCGTGTAGCCATCAACTTCTGGACTAATGAAAACATCAGGGTTATCTTTTCCTCAGACTCTTTGGCTTCCTTTTTGTAGTCCTTAAGCTGTTGCATCATTTGGTCCCACCTGTCCCAATTGGCATATATATGATTCTGCCATTGTAACTTGTGTTGGCATAATATTATATCTTGTTCCTCAGCATATTGCCTCTTCCATTTGTTCATCTGTTCCAACTGATTCCATGGCAAAGTCTGTATCTTGGCATCAACAGTAGTGGGTTGGGACATTTTTTGAATGGCTACACTGACTAATTGTGGTGGTGCTTCTGTATGAATGGCCGCATCAACCTGCAAAGGACGAGATATCTAAGGTTCGGTATCTTCTTCTTGCTTTATAGGGAGCCCTACTGGTTCTTGTGGAGCAATAGGGTATTCCTCTTTTATTCCAGTTGATGTAGATGCCTCAGATAATTGAATTTTGACTACTTTGTAGCCTGCAGCCTGGTAAATGTTGCCACACTCATGGCACATGTATTCCTTGCATGGCTCCTTATTCTGCATTGAGGCTGCGTGTGCTAACGTATAGAGGTTCAGTTCTTTCTCAAAAGCCTCTCGAGCCATGGTTAGTTCATTCTTGTACACTTCTAATTCAGCTTTGAGGAATTCATTTTCCTCCAACAGAGATGTCATAGTATGTAAACCCTGTGCGCTGGTTGACTCCGTTGGGGTAGTCTGTTGATGCACAGTCGTAGCTGGTTCTTGTGTTTCAGCTACTACTGATATCCCACTATCGTCATGCTTGGTGTATTTTTGTTCCGCAGTGGCTGGTTCTTGTGTTTCAACCACTGGGTGAGTGACTGGTTCTTGTGGGGCAGTCACTTCTCGAGCTATAAATGATGTCATATTATCCCGGGGCACTGGTTCTTGTGTGGCAGTACCTCCGGATGAGACGGATTGGGGGATTTGAGATGGAGATAGAGGTTTTAACAAAATAGTGGCGGGGTCAGGGGAAATGAGGGTGGGTTCTGTCTCGGCGGTTATTTTCTTTTCCCTTTTTGGTAGGAAGGCGGTAAAATCGCAGCCTTTCCTTTTCTTTGAAGGGGAGGGTTCTTCTCTGGGGGAAGGGCTTTCGGAAGAAGTAAGGACCTGAAATCTAGCCCTTGTCCGTCATCTGGAAACTGAGCCAGTTGGGGTTCTCTTCCTTTTATGAATGGGTGGGGACGGAGGTGTTAGAGAGTCTTCACTAGGGACAGAAATAGTGGGGCCAGTTGACTTTGCTAATTGGGGCGATGTCGCAGTTGGGTCAACTGGGGAATGCGGGGTATCGTCCTGCTGTCCTTCATAGGGAATTTCTGGAATGTCGTGAGAACTTCCGGGTTGTTCAGACGTTTGAGCCTGCTGGGGAATTTCGGATAGCTGGGGGTCAGGAAGTGGGGCATGCAGAGGGGGGTTTTGCTGAGAAAGACCCCTCTGTATCAACAGCTGGCATAAACAGTGGTGGGTGAGGGATAACAATGGGAATTTGGAGCGTCTACAACAATAGGACATGTTTTTAATACAACCAAGCAGATAATAGGGGATATTAATCAGTCGTGCATTTCTCAAATGGTTCATCAAAACAAAATCATGGTTGTACACTACCTGGTAGCGCCCTTCACATGTTAAATAGTGTTTGGTGAACTCTGCCACCGATGGCCATGGTTGGGGAAGTGAATGCAGACTAACCCCGCGGCCTCTGGGTTCCACTCGCTCATCTGGACGAAGAAATTCTTGCTGCGCATTGAGAATAACCTTCTTTCTGCTGAACCAGCGAATCCCTGTAGCTGGCAACCCTGATACCTGAACTATGTCCTCCTTTGTTACTGAAATGCGAACCCCTTGGACCATTGAAAAATCATCTTGAAGGTTTTGCGCAAACTCTAAGACTTGTTCCTGGTCAAATTCACCCAATCTTTCAAAATATACTGTCCATCCCGCTTGTTGGAATATCTGATATACTTCTGGAAACAATTGAAGAAGATTTACAGAGCCGGGCTCATGTCTAACAGCCGACCCTCCCATGGCTATTGCTTTGAGTTACACACAGAGGCTCTGAACGCAATAAACGTAGACCCCAAATCGCGCTAGTTGCTGCAACAGAGGCTGCAAGGTAACGATGACGGTAATGGATATGACAAGGGACGGAGGATTGATTAATGCGGAGTTATCGTTCTATTTTTGGAATTCCCCCCCTACGTACGGTGTAATAATGATTGAGCGTGTGAAGATCTGTAATCATTATGAATGAAATCCTCTCTTTAATATACTTTAACTGAATTACATTAAAACCTCATACCTTATATTTTTACCTTTAAATAATTCGAAGTGTCGATTGCTTCAAAAATAGCTTTAATGTGCATGGAAGAATCTGTTAATTTCTGTGGGGTTTAGAACAGGAGTGTAATTGGATCTGGTCATTGCTGAATAATTTTTCACCGAAAGGATCTGAAGTATAATCGTGGAGAACCAAAAAGCTTATGTAACAGCGGAGAGAAATAATGTTTTAATGATAACAGGTTGCTGAAACTGGTGTTTAAGCAACGGGAAAAAAATGAACGATACGTTGCTGAAATAGGTGTTTCAGCAACGGGAAAAATCAGAGAAATGGTATAAATGACTTAGGTCCATAACAAATGGGGAAAATGTTTGATAAGGGATAATTTCAGTAATAAGGGATGGGAACCGCTGATTGAAGGAAAATATTTCAGGGATGGTAGGGATGGGAATAATGGAATAATGGAAGGATATTGATAGAAAAATGGGGTAACATGATGGGAACAACTTCTGTGTTTGAAGCTTCAGATCTTCTCATGATGAATCTGTCCTTCCTTAATGAGTTTTTTCCAGAATCTGCAAAATTCAATTGTAATATACCAATCCTTGACAGGGATTATTAGTACTAAATCTAATCTATTACTAGAAATATAGTGCAGAAAATTAAATGTTGTGAGGGGCAGAAGACTCCCCTAGAACAAGATAATGAATATCAGTCATGCAAGCAGTCTTGAAATCTTCTTTAGAAACAGGGCGCTGATATAAATGGAGCCTATGGCCATTGACTAGCAGAGGTGTTTTAGCATCATCAATTGTTAAAAGTCTTACCGTTCCATTTGGAAAAACAGCATCTACTTCATATGGTCCAAGCCAGCGTGTACGTAGCTTACCCTGAAAATTTTCAAACCGAGAGTCATACAGTAAGGCCCAATTACCTTTTTGGAACTGCTTGTGTTTGATGATTTTGTCATGCCACTTCATCCTTTGTTGCTGTATCATGTTTGTTTGATGGTTGGCATCTAATCTTTTTTCATCCAACTCCAAAAGCTGTTGCAACCTAGCTGTCTGCACATTAGTCAAATCAAGATTAACAGCTAAAGCAGTTCTTAGAGTTTTAATCTCAAATTCCACAGGAAAAACAACATTTTTACCAT
>APFE030279372.1:0-103974 GCA_000404065.3 Pinus taeda
GAGAGAAGCTTATGTAAAATTTCATTCTTTTATTAATAAATTGCCTGAAGTGGCCGCGTTGGCTCAGGCCATGGACTGTTTCCCTCTTTGAGGGTTTTAACCACGTCAAAAATACTGGCGTATTGATCTGTGATTTGTTTGTGAGTGGTGTCCTTTGGTGTTATGTCTAAGGAACTTACCCTGTAAATTCCTACACTCTAGATGAATTTCCATCCCAATTATTTCTTTTGAACTCTTCTTGAATCAAATCGAACCATAACCTTTCCAAATTCGATAATTTTTCCCTTTCATTCACAGAGTCCTAGTAGTTGTACTAGGATTTTGGAAGGGCTAGAAGAGTTAGGCTCACCAAGTCAAATTTTGCAACAGTCACGCCAACCCCTCCAATCTCATCACAAACGTGTGTAAATATGGTTAAATACTCTAGAATAGTATCATTTTTCTTCATCTTAATGTTTCGAAATTTGTCTTTCAGGGCCAATTTTCTATGGTTGCTTTTATTTTCTAATAGCTCAGTCAATACCTTCCACATAGCGAATGGTGTCTCTTTGTCATGGATATTTGAGACCACATGGTCTCTCACACCTTCTAGAAGAATTCTCTTGGTCTTTGCAACATCCTAATTCCATTGGGCTAATTGTTGTGCATTCAACTATGGAGGTTTTGCAATGTCAATTTTAACATATTCTAACACACCATTTTCATTTAACACTGCTTCCATTCGATCCTTCCATGCTATGAAGTTCAAGCTACCCTCTAGGGAATACTCTATTCTCAGTCTATTGAAATATATTCTCCTGATCCTGAAGGAAAACTACTGCAAGAAGTTTGAAAATTCGAAATTCTTGAGATAAAAGTTGGAAATACTAGTTCTAATGTGAATTCAGGGCTCTGATACCATGTAGATATTTGATAGAAATTGCAACTTCTCAAGACTTCTAACTAAAAATCATGAGGCACAATTGTACTTTATTGATCTACGGAATGAAATTCACAATGTAGATCAACATGCACAGAAATGCAATAAGAAAAACCATAAATACATAGTGATTTATAGGGGAGTCCAATTGGGAAAAATCCCTCAAAGCCTCTTTTCATTAATCAATGAATTGAGAAAATATTAAAATTGCTAGCTCCAACTCTTAGCTCAACTTGCAAAAGAATAATTGTTCTCTTGCTCAATGAACAAGCTTTGACCAACACTTAGCCAATTATTTTCTCACTAAGGCTCCTATTTCTTTGCACAAATACCAAGGAAATTAGCCCCTTTTATTTAGGAATTTCCTCAACATTTATTGTGTAATTCCCAATTATTTATGACTGATTTCATGCAACACCTGTACACTAAAAACTAGTCTACAACTGATGCTACACTCACTTGTCATCCCCACTTCAATTGTTGAAATTGAATTATATGCACACACTAGCTATTTTGGGTTGATTGATCAATTATCTAACAGATCTCTGAGTTATACTGTCGTCTCACTCCACAATTGTCCTTCAACTAACTCTAACAATAGTTAGAGGTCAGTTAATTGAATACAATTGAAAATAATTGAATTGGATAGTAAATTTAGCAATCGCGCGTGCATAATTGAAGTCTAAGCCCTATAACTCGAGTTTAATGTGTAAAATTTGTGACACAAGCCATGTCACACTAGTTAACTACATCCAATTTGTCATGCTAATATGGGAATTCGATCTTTGACATTACCAAAAACAAAAAATGACAGAAATGTAAATTATCCTATGATATCTCAATTTTTCTCTATTAGGTTTTTTATGATGCATCACAAGTAGGTCTATGAGGTGGGGGTTCCTTTATAAAATTCTTGAGAATTCGTTTTATTTTCATTTGTTTGAATATAGAATTGAGAAAAATTACTTAGGAAAAAATATTTGCTAGTTTGACTCTTCTATTTTTTACACCCTTAAAAGTGTTTGCTTACTTACAAGTTTTTGGTGATTCAAAATGCATAATTGATTGGTTATCGTGCTCTTCAAATTTACTGGTATTAAATTTTTCTTATTAGAAGGACAAGATTATAAATATGGAAAATAAAAGTCAATATCTCTCTTTTCTTCATATTCACACGGAGTGGGACACTTACATAGATTCCTTATCGAAAAGGGCACTTTCCTCAAGAAAATGACTTTTTTTCTAAAGAACGGAAGGATACCACTTTGAGAGGAAGTGGAAGTCTTCCTCTTTTGTCCAGTTTTTAGTTATCCATTGACAAGACTAAGTTTACAACTATGCCTTCACTTAGAAATTTTTGTTTAAACAACTTTTGTAATTTATGTTTTGGACTGTGATTTCTTAGCATGCTAAGGGAATTATGGAATAGATAAATTCCTTTGTTTTCATTGGAATCAATATGCAATTGTATTAAAACATATTAAATCTTAAACCTTCTTGAGTTTTTATTTGGTAATGTTCAGTGTTATAAGTACGTTAGAAGAAATGTATTGTAACTTCAATGGTAGTTGATACGATGTTATGGCCGATAGACTTGATACAATGCTTTTGTAGCCTCTTTGGTAACAATTAACTTTCATTGTACATAGTTTGTATGTAACTCTTGCTCTCAAAATGAATAGAAAGGTACATAAATTTTCATATATATATATATAATATATATATAGAGAGAGAGAGAAGAGAGAGAACTTCAATATTTTAGATATATGTAATTCCAAACAAGGTTGCAAAAAAAAGAAGAAGCAATCAACCAAGTGATTTTTCTAGTTAGAGACTCTATCATAAGCATCATAATATACAAAATACACAATATTAAGGCCCGAAGATGAGACTCCAACATAAGGAAATAGATCTATTTCATGATTGGATATGGAAATCTCAGAGGTGTGATTCTCATGGCTATGAGCATCAATACATGAATATGAAAGTAACTAGGTTTGAGTTTTAAGGAGTTAGGGTGGTAAAAGAGCTCCATTCTCTTTACTTATTAGACATTTATGAATATCTTCAAAGTGCATGTAGTGTATATTATTATTACTTAAAAATATTAGAAGCCTCCCCCATTTTTATTTAAAAGTAAGTTCAAACTTGTTTTTCATTTCTTTTTTATGTTTTTTTCACTTTAAAAATTGAAATCAATTATTATTTTTTACTTTTAAAATACATTATAGTTAATGAATTTAACTTTTCAAAAATAGTTATCTCCTTTAAATTTATAACCTCTCAATTTAAACTTGTCATGAAAAAATACATATTTTATATTATTCAAATTTATCTTACAAAAAATAATCATTTTTATATTGAAACTAAAAGATAACAAAACACATAGTATCTAAATAATGAATAGAAATAAAGGTCAAACTTCAATTGAAGTACAGTTTTAAAAAGAAAATCCATCTCTAAGAAATTTAATTAACGAGTAGAAGTTACCCTCAAATTTATACGATAGGAGGCTCTTTCATTTGTGCCATGGTGATACGCTATTGTGATCAAGCCCGTGATGCGTTCATATTTCTAAGTTGTCGAGAATTTCCTCACATTCAATAGTCTCATTGACTTTAAGGGTAGTTGTTTCATTTTCAATGTTGGTTCTCTAGGTTTTCCTGGTTCCCACATTCTCTAGGTTGGTTCTCTAGGTTTTCCTTGTTCCCACATTCTGTTTTTTTAGGCCAAGTCAATAGAGCCAGACCATTGTATTTTTCAATTGTGTTTTTGCGAGGCTTTTAGGATTGAGTCTCTATCAACTAAAAAAATTTCAATTAATACCATATCTCGAACGGTTAACACTAGTTTTATGATTCCCAAGTTGAATTCCAAATCATAGTACTCTCTTTTGTTTTTCATAGATTATTTCAAAGAAATTCTAGTAGCTTTCCCTATAAAGAAATTTCAATTTTTTCAAGTCAAGTTAGGCGACTAATTTCTCTGTGTTTGTTTTTTAACTTGACTTCTCTCTGTGTTTGTTTTTCCCTTGAATCTATATCAATGGCGCAAAATTATATATATGTGCATAGTGAGGAACACAACTCACAGGCTTAGACTTTGAACAACGTTGGAATCAGAGTGCGAGAAATGGATCATAAAAGTGTTCTTCTTCTTCTCATGATGTTTGTGATCATGCCTGTAGCAGCTATTGTTGATTGCTCTATCAGGACAAGGGAAGCCATACTTCCTCTCTGTGTTGGAGGTACTACACACCTAGGACCTTCATTACTGGCACATGCAGACAGTTAGTTAGAGCATGGGACTACATGCAAGATCCTTTTTGCATAATTTACTCCCTGATTTGCTCCTCCTTTCACTCTACAATTGGCTAGCTCTTCTGCATGATTTACTCCCTAATTTGCTCCTCCTTTCACTTTGCAACTGGCTAGTTCTTCTAAATGATTTACTCCCTGATTTGCTCCTCCTTTCACTCCACAAGTGGCTAGTTCTCTCTGGAACTTGTTGTAGGTGTTGAGTCCTCTCATTGTTCACCACTATGGTGCATTACCTTGGGATCTTCACCCAGTAATGCTATATCATGAGCATTGTAACCTATTTTCTAAATCAATCATTCTTTTTTGTTCTTTCAATTCTTTTAGTGTTTTTGCTTTGCAAAGCTGTGTGTTCAACCTTTACTAGCTAGATTCATCTATGCAGGTTTTCTAACACATTTACATGGTATTAGATCCCACGTGTTTCTAGATAAAAGGTGCTCCATTACTTTATTTTGCATGTATTATAGCTTGGAGATTGAAGATCGACAGAAAAATGGAGTTTCCTAAAGCATCGATCCTAACAACGTACAACTATCACGAATGGAAGTACAAAATGGCTTGATACCTTCATCAGAAAGGGTTGTACAGGATTACCATGGCTGCAGAAGTGGAACCCACTTCAGCCATAGAGAAATCCAAGTACCTCAATTGCATGGATGAGGCCCACGAATCCATATGCATGTGTATCTCCCTAGAGTTGTAGTTTCATCTATTTGCCTACAATACTCCCAATGATATTTGGAAAAAGGTTGAAGAAATCTACAGGAAATAGGATGAGATGAAAGGACATCTACTTGAAATGGAGCTTCTCTCATTGGATCCACGGAACTATGACAAAAATCAAGACTTCCTCACCAAATATAATGATCTATTGCTGCAACTTAAGGGTTGTGGAATTGACAAATCCAAGGAGGAGAGTCACCAAATTCTCTCTATTATGTCAAAGCTCAGACTAGAATACTCCGTCTTTGTGTCTACATTTCATTCAGTAAGGCTCGCAACAAGTAAATCCTACACTATGCCTTCTCTCAAAGAGTTCATGGAGTCCCTCACTTTTGAGCAAGATAAACTCATTGGCATGGGGCAAATCAAACCTCCAAAAGCGCATGCACTTGCTATGCATGATGGAAGCCACAATAAAAATCACAGATATGATTCAAATCAGAAAAATTAGCAGCAAAAAGACAATGGAAAAGTGCATTTCCATCCAAAGAAGGAAGGGTACACCAAGCCCTTCAATGACTCCCCCAGCTCTAGAAATGAGAAAGGGAAGAAAGGAGACAAATGCACCTAATTTCACTGAGGATTCAATTTGGAATCCTCCTGCATGAAGAAACAAATTGACCAAATGGTAGAAATCCTTCAGAAGCACAACCTTGGGGACCACATCCCTCAGGGCGCCAAGAAGAAAAATGAGGATCCACCACACGGGAAAGATAACAATTTTCATGATTTAGTTGCAATTAACTCTTCCCCTAATGCATGGATTATAGATTCTAATGCATAACATCATATGGATGCTGCAAAGGAAGTCTATTCCTCTTTGGATGCATGCAAATGACCTCCCATCCTCATGGGAGATGACTCACCTATTGAGGTCACCGGAAAAGGTAGAGTGGAACTTTTACATGGAAGCTTTAAAGATGTGCTTCATGTTCCAAAACTTTCAGTAAACCTGCTTTCAGTTTATCAGATCACTCATTCTGGCACCAGAAAGAGAGTGGAATTCAATCCAGATGCAATGAACATATATGACCTACATAGAAGCTCCAAAATTGCAACTAGTGAGGTAAATAATGGAGCTAGACTGTATACATTTTCTGAATTTATTGAAAATGAATCATCCTTATTGCTTACACATGCTGATGATAGTAGTAGGCTTTGGCATGAGAGGTTTGGTCACTTAAATTACAGGTATATGCAGCAACTAAGCAAGCATGAGATGGTGGAAGGATTTCCAAATATCAGTTTCTCCAAAGGCGTTTGTGAAGGGTGTGTCCTTAGCAAGCATCTTAGAGAAAATTTTGACACTGGCAAGACTCATAGAGCATCCTCTCCTCTAGATCTGATCCATAGTGATCTCATGGGGCCTTTTCCTCATCCTTCCATCAACAAAGCAAGGTATGTGCTTACATTTATTGATGATTTCTCACGATATACTTGGGTGTATCTTCTCAGGGACAAATCTGAAGTTTTTGTGCACTTTGAAGATTTCAAAGCACTAATTGAGACACAGTCAGAGAGAAAGATCAAAGCCCTCTGTACAGATAATGGGGGGGGAATATGTTAACACAACACTTTATAACCTTTCCCTTGAGTCCGACATATAGTTGCAATACACAGTTCCATACACTTCGCAGCAGAACGAAGTTGCTGAGACAAAGAACCGATCTCTCAAAGAGATGGCTTCCTACATGCTGCATTCTAAGTCACTACCTCATAAGCTATGGGCTGAAGCACTTAATTGTGCTAACTACATCTAGAATAGATCTCCTCATAGGTATGTCAAGGATCAGACCCCCTTTGAGGCTTGGAGTGGCACTAAACCGTAGGTCACCCATTTCCGTGTTTTTGGCTCTCGAGCATGGGCCAGGATCCCCTCTGAAAAGAGGAAAGCTCTTGATCCATAGAGAATTGAGTGCATCTTTGTTAGATACCATGATGGTGTGAAGGGATACTGACTCCTGATTTCCTCTATGGACAAGTTCATCATTGAGCGAAGTGTCAAAGTTGAGGAAAGTCTCTCGCATACTCCTTAATTGCCACATGAAGACACCTTTTATCTACCTCATGTCCAAGATGACGACTCAGTACACTCAGATGCAGATACAGAGCATGCAGATGCAGAGACAGAGTCTTCAGATACAAATCCAGTGCATGCATATGATGATCCACATCCAAGCCTAGATCAGGCTTCCAGCAGTGAATTAACTTCCCTTGTCTTAAATTAGAGAACAAGGAGCTTAAGTGAAATATATGCACAAGACCACCCAGCTGCTAGAAATGGTCTTGTGGGGGATAATTATGATCCACAGAGGACTAGCTCAGAGTTTATTGAGCCTCCTCTTGCCCTCATTGCCATTGAACCAATGCCATCTTGGCATTGTCATTTGGCTCAGTCTTTTGATCCGCAGTCTTATGCTGAGGTTGTTGGGCATCCCTCTTGGGAGTCCACCATGGAGGAGGAGTATAACTCCCTCCTCGAGAACTAGACCTGGGATCTAGTCCCCCTTCCTTCGGGAAGGAAACTTGTCCAATGTCAATGGGTCTACAGGACCAAGAGTGCTGCAGATGGGCAAATCACTAGACAGAAAGCCAAGCTAGTAGCCAAAGGCTTCCAGCAAGTGCATGGCATTGATTATGATGAGACATTTGCTCGAGTAGAAAAGATGGATTCCATATGCCCTGCACTTGCCATTGCGGCTGCCCAGGGGTGGGAAGTACATCAGATGGATGTGAAGAATGCCTTTCTTCATGGAGACCTATCTGAGGAGATCTACATGGAGCAGCCACATGGTTTCATTCAGGATTCATCTTTGGTATGCAAACTGAAGAAGTCTCTCTACGACCTTAAGCAGGCCCCGAGAGCTTGGTATGCGAAGATGGATCCTTTTCTCTTATTACAAAACTTCGAAATATGTAATTCTGATCTAAATGTTTACATGCTCAGGACACATGATTCTTTTCTTATCTTAGTTTTGTATGTGGATGATCTCCTGATCAACGATAGCTTGGCTTTCAGCCATTGCTACAGTCAAGAGGGCCTTGCATGATAGATTCTTGATGATGGAAATGGGTCCATTACACTTCTTTCTTAGTCTTGAGATCAGCCATGATGCCACAAGCATCAAACTCGCTCAGGCTAAGTATGCACAGGATCTCCTCGAGAGATTTCACATGACTGACTGCAAGCTAGCACTGACTCCTTTTCTGTATGGGGTTCACCTTGAGGATGGATGTGACACTCCATTAGTTGACAATACTCTCTACTGATAACTTGTGGGGAGCTTACTGTACCTCACCCACTCCAGACCAGATCTCTCATGTGCAGTAGGGGTGGTTTCCATATACATGCAGGAGTGCATGAGCTACACTGGAATGCTGCCAAGAACATCCTCTGATATGTGCGGGAACCATCACCTTCGAGATTCACTATGCAACAGGCACTGCATTGAACCTCTTTGGCTTCACAGATTTTGATTGGGAAGGCGACAACATTGATCGCAAGTCCACCTCCAAATATTCACTCAGTCTAGGGTCTGGCCCTATCTGTTGGTCGAGAAAGAAGCAGTTTGTTATTTCTCTCTCTTCAGCTGAGGCCGAGTACAGAGGAGTATTCAACATCACCATTCAAGATCTATGGCTACAACACTTCCTCAGTGAGTTGGGAATTTAGTTCTACCAGCCCACTGTCATCTGGTGTGAAAACCAGAGCACTCTCAAATTTTGCAGGGATCCAGTACAGCGGCAGCGGATGAAGCACATAGAGATCCATATGCACTACATCGGAGACTTAGTACATGATCAGGTCATTGATTTGCAGTTCTGACCTTCAGCATAATAGACTGTGGACATCTTCACCAAGACATTCACTAGGCAGAAATTTCACTCTCTTTGCGATCGTCTTGGAGTGAAGGACATAATTGCTTAGCAACTGTTGTTTCTTCCTCTTTTTTTTATTACATTGTATTTTGAGAGGGGGGGGGGGGTTCCCACGAGGTTTTCCCTCTTTCCTCAATTTTAGTACAAGTTGCACTGTATTTTGGATGACCTTTGGCCTTAGTTTCCAGGGCCCATTTCCTATGTTTCCCCATAGTGGTGTTCAAGGGGGTGTTGAAGGTACTACACACCTAGGACCTTCATTACTAGCACATGCGGACACTTAGTTAGAGCATGGGACTACATGCACGATCCTTTCTGTATGATTTACTCCCTGATTTTCTCCTACTTTCACTCCGTGACTGGCTAGTTCTTCTGCATGATTTACTCCCTAATTTGCTCCTCCTTTCACTTTGCAACTGGCTAGTTCTTCTGCATGATTTACTCCCTGATTTGCTCCTACTTTCACTCTGCAACTGGCTAGTTCTCTCTGGAACTTGTTGTAGGTGTTGAGTCCTCTCATTGATCACCACTATGGCACATTACCTTGGGATCTTCACCCAGTAATGCTATATCATGAGCATTGTAACCTATTTTCTGAATCAATCATTCTTTTTTGTTCTTTCAATTCTTTTAGTGTTTTTGCTCTATAAAGCTGTGTGTTCAACCTTTACTAGCTAGATTCATCTGTGCAGGTTTTATAACACATTTACACTCTGATACTGAAGATCATTGGTATATGTATTGATTAACTTCTGTTGAACATCCTTCCCATGATTTTGCTGTGGAAGGACATAATTTGCTGGATAAAGATGAACAGGATACAATAGACGTGGAGGCTCTTTTGAGCATCAAAAAGGCCATCACGTTCGATCCATATGGATCTCTCTCCAGTTGGACGATGAACAACTCAGATAGCATGTCCTCCTAGAATGGTGTTCTCTGCACACAATAGACCAAAAGAGTGATTGCTATCACACTTGAAGGGTTCAAATTGCAAGGTACTCTGTCGCCCTATCTTGGCAACCTCTCCCTTTTGTGTAGTTTCAATCTTTTAGACAATAATTTGATGGCAAGAATTCCATCTAAGATTGGGAAGGTTAAAGCACTGGTAACGCTTGACCTCTGTAATAATTTACTATGGGGATATTGTTGGAAATTGACAACTAATCATGTAAATATGGGTAAAGACTGCATTAGTTAATACCAAGTTAGTTTTATACCGAAACAATAGTTATATAGCGTAGGAGGCTCTTATAAAACTAATGAATGCCCGAACTATTGTAATTATGGAGAATCATTCTTGATCAAATAAAGTATCCAAATCCCTTGCCCCATGGATGTTTCCTTGACACCCTGTCAAGGTTTTACCACGTAAAAACTTGTCTTACTTGTGTGTTTCAATTTCATTCAGTTTCTTTGCATTTCTTTCTTGTTTAATAATTGATGAGACCAACAATTGGTATCAGAGGAGTTGGGTGAGAAGAGAATGGAGATTCCGGCATATATTCAAGGGTCAACCTCGCAAGCATTTGCTCACTACGGGATGGAGTGCCTTTGTTAGTTACAAAAGGATTCTAGCTGGAGATGCTGTATTTTTCCTACGGGATGAAAATTGAGAATTGAGGTTAGGAATTCGAAGAGCTTCCCAACAACAAAGCAGTGTACCTTCTTCAATGCTCTCCAGTGATGGTATACATTCTGGTGTGCTATCTGTTGTAGCTCATGCAGTTGCCACAAAAAGTATGTTCCACATTTACTACAATCCAAGGACGAGCTGCAGAGGCAGCAACCGAAGTTTGAGACCAACGACCAATAACCGAAGTGACAGAGAACACAACAAAGGTAGAGAGTCAGTTCTTTTGAGAGCCGCAGTTTTTTTGCGTGTATCTGGAGGTCGAGCTGAAAATAAATAAAAAAATAAAATAAATAAAAATAAATAAAATAAATATATATATATATATATATATATATATATATTATATATATATATAGTAAATAATAATAATAATAATAATAATAATAATATTTATTTATTATTTTTAAATTATATTATTATATTATTATTTATTATTATTATTATTATATATATATATATATATATATATATATAATAATAATAATAATAATAATAATAAATAAGAGAAAAGCCATGAAATGAAATCCAGGTATTTCTAAATTATTGTAGGATTTCTTTGAAGTTTTCTTGAAGTTTTCTAGAAATTAATTAAGAGTTTTTTGGAAATTTCTTAAGAGTTAATAAAAAAAAGGGGCAACATAATTAGATTTTGTGTATAAAATCAAAATCAGAAAGAAATTTTGAAAACCCTAGCTGAGGAAGGAAAATCAAAATATTTTAGTTGAAATACTCAAACCCTAGGAGGAAAGGAATGACCAAGATGACGAATGCAATGTTCAAGGTGGAGAAATTCACCGGCAATAACAACTTTTCTATATGGAAACTAGAAGTTAGGGATTTTTTGGTGCAACAAGGGTTGCACAAAGCATTAGACGGGGAAAAGAAGAAACCTGCTAGCATGACAGATTCAGACTGGGAGGACTTGGATGCTTGAGCTCTCAGTACCATCAGGTTATGCCTAGCGGATGAAGTTCTCTTCAACTTTGTTGAAGAGAGTACCGCTGCAGGTTTATGGGAAAAACTAGAAAAACTATATATGACAAAGTCATTAACCATTAAAATTTATTTGAAAAGACAATTTTATAGTCTTCGGATGAAGGAGAGTACAAAAGTTGCAGAATATTTAAATATTTTCAATACACTTATATGCCAATTATCAGATATGGAGGTTAAATTTAGGAAGAAGACAAAGCTATAATTTTGTTTTGTTCTCTTCCCGAGTCATGGGACCACTTCATAACTTCAATCAGTTTGAACACTGCTGATTCTTTGAAATTTGAATAAGTTGTGGGAGCTCCCTTGTCTAAAGACGTATGAAGGAAATCCAATACTGAAACATCTGCACCAGAAGCCATGATAGTGAGAGGACGGTCAAAGGAAAGAGGAGAAAAAACAAGGGGGTCTTCCAGATCAAAATCAAAGTGAAAGAAGTCTAAGATAAAATGTTGGCACTGCAGTAAAATTGGACACATTAATAAAGACTATTGGAAATGAAAAGAGTCTGATAACTCGAAGAAGGAAGCAAATCAAGTTGATTCAGGTATGGTAGACAAAGTTTTATCTGCTGAAGAATTATGTATGATAGATGAAACTTTACCTGTATGTAATGTCTCTCAGGATTTTGAAAGTTGGCTATTAGACTCTGGTGCTTCTCATCACATGTGTCCACACAGTAATTGGTTTACTTCATATGAAGATGTAAATGGTAGTTCTTTGTTTATGGGTAATGATGTATCATGTCAGATCGTTGGGATGGGAAATATCAGGATTAAAATGTATGATAACATAGTTAGAACATTAACTAGTGTTAGACATGTACCTGAATTGAAGAAAAATTTGATTTCTTTGGGAGTTTTGGATTCAGATGGTTATAAGTTTACAGGTTAGAATGGAGTGTTGAAAGTCTCTAAATGCACCCTAGTTGTTATGAAAGCAAAAAAGGTTGGAAATATTTACAGACTCAAAGGAAGTACTCAGGTCAGTGAAGCAACGATTGTGTCAAAGAAAGAAGAAGAAGGTACTCATCTATGGCATTAGCGATTGGGTCACATGAGTGAAAAAGGTCTTAAGGTACTAATGAAACGTAAATCACTTCTTGATTTGAAATCCTTGAAGTTGGATTTTTGTAAACATTGTGTGTATGGAAAACAATGTAAAAAGAGATTTAAAACTGGAAGTCATAATAGTAAAGGAATTTTAGACTATATTCATTCTGATCTGTGGGGACCATCTCCTATTGTATCATATGGAGGTGCTCTATATTTTTTAACATTTATTGATGATTTCTCCCATAAAGTTTGGGTGTTTATGCTGAAAAAGAAAGATGATGTATTCAATGTCTTTAAACAATTTGAAGCAATGGATAGAAAAAAGAACAGGAAAAGCAATTAAATGTTTAAGAACTGACAATGGTGGTGAATTTACTGCAATAGAATTTGAACAATACTATAGGATGAAGGAATTGTTAGACACAAAACTATTGTTTATACTCCTCGGAAAAATGGTGTTTCTCAACGTATGAATCAGACTCTTATGGAAAGAGCCAGAAGCATGATCAACAATGCTAACCTACAAAAGGAGCTGTGGGTAGAAGCAGTATCCACTGCTTGTTACTTAGTTAACAAATCACCTTCAGTAGCAATTAATTGTAAAATTCCTGAAGAAATTTGGTCAGGCGAGTCTTGTGATTATTCACATTTAAGGATATTTGGTTGTGATGCTTATGCTTTTATTCATAAAAATCAGCGTTCAAAATTAGAACCAAAATCGAAATGTTATGTATTTGTTGGGTATGACTATGCGGTGAAAGGGTACAGGTTGTGGGATCCTACGTCACGAAACATAGTCATTAGCAGAGATGTAACATTTGATGAATCTTCTCTTTTAAAATCAAATGTTGAAAGAATTGAACAGGAATAGGTATCGATAAATCAACAAATTCAGTTGGAGGCTAGACCTTTTTGTGAAAGTCAAAAGGAAGAAGAGACTTCTGGAGGAAAAGGTGTTGAAGATACAAAGGAAGCTGTTGAAGCTTTTGAACTAGTTTAGCAACCAGTCACTCTAAGAAGGTCTACTAGGGAAAGAAAAACTCCCAAAAGGTATGAAGATTCTGCTTCATATTTTGCTTTGATTACTGAAGATGGGGAACCTTCTAGTTATCAGGAAGCAGTAGATGATATAGATAGCAAAAAATGGAAAACGGCTATGAAGAAGAAATGGATTCCTTAGCCAAGAAAAATACTTTGGATCTTGTAGAGCTTCCTCATGGGAGAAGTGTTGTTGGATGAAAATGGGTCTTCAAAATGAAACAGAAAGTTGATGGAAGTATCGAAAGGTGTAAGGCGAGACTGGTAGCAAAAGGGTATTCTCAGGTTGAAGGTATCAACTTTCATGAGATTTTTTCACTAGTTGTAAAACTTGTTTCTATTTGTACTGTGTTGGCACTAACTGAATTACTTAACCTTGAGTTAGAGCAGTTAGATGTTAAAACAAATTTTCTACATGGTGATTTGGTTGAAGAGTTATATATGGAACAACCAGAAGGTTTTGTACAAGGTCGCAGCAGAAGATTAGTTTGCAAGCTTAGGAAATCATTGTATGGTTTGAGGTAGTCTCCCAGGCAATGGTACAAGAAGTTTGATTCCTTCATGGTGAGCTAGAACTTTATTAGAAGTGAGTATGATCATTGTGTATACTTTAAGAGTTTTAGTGGCATATTCATTATCTTAGTTTTGTATGTTGACGATATGCTTATTGCGAGCAAAAGCATGGAAGAGATCAATAGGTTAAAGGCTGAGCTCTCTAGGACATTTGATATGAAGGATCTTGGAGCAGCAAAACATATCTTGGGCATGGAGATACACAGAGATAGGAAAAATGGTAAGATTTGGTTATCACAGCAGAAGTATGTAGAAAAAGTACTTGAAAAGTTCTGTATGAACAATGTGAAACTTTTTAATGTTCCATTAGCTTCCCATTTTAAGCTTTCTTCAGTTTTGAGTCCTAGAACTGATGAAGAAAAGAAATATATGTCTCATATTCCATATGAAAATGTTGTAGGAAACTTAATGTATGCGATGGTATCTACAAGACCTGACATTTCACATGCAGTTGGAGTTGTCAGCAGGTTCATGGCAAATCCAGGTGAAGAACATTGGCGAGAAGTGAAATGGGTGCTTTGATATCTAAGAGGCACAAGTGACCATTGCATCATCTTTAAGGGTAGTGAAGGATCAGTCTGTGGATATGTAGATGTTGATTATGCAGGTGATTTGGACAAAAGGAGATCTACTACAGGTTATGTCTTTACTCTTGTAGGTGGAACAACTAGTTAGAGGTCAAAGCTTCAAGAAACAGTTGCGTTGTCCACTACCGAAGCAGAATATATAGCTACTTCAGATGTCAGTAAAGAAGCAATCTAGTTAAAGGGTCTACTTGATGAGATTGGAAGGACGCAAGAGAAAGTGAATGCACTCTCTGAAAGTCAGAGTGCTATTCACTTGGCTACAAATCCAGCTTATCACAGTAAGACCAAGCACATTGATGTAAGGTATCATTTTCTCAGACATGTGATCGATGGTGGAAAATTAGCTCTCAAGAAGGTCCATACATGAGAGAATTGTGTAGACATATTCACGAATCTAGTTATAGTAGAGAATTTGCGATGGTGCTTAGCTTCTCTTGGCTTGCAGAAGAGATGATGAATGGGCATGGGAAGGGATTAGGAAATTGTTGTCAAGGTGGAGTTTGTTGGAAATTGACAGCTAATTATGTAAATATGGGGAAAGACTGTATTAGTTAATACCAAGTTAATTTTATACCGAAACAACAGTTATGTAATGGAGGAGGCTCTTATAAAAATAATGGATGCCCAAACTATTGTAATTATGGAGAATCATTCTTGATCAAATAAAGAATCCAAATCCCTTGCCCCATGGATGTTTCCTTGACACCCTGTCAAGGTTTTACCATGTAAAAACTTGTCTTACTTGTGTGTTTCAGTTTCATTTAGTTTCTTTGAATTTCTTTCTTGTTTAATAACTAATGAGACCAATAGATCTATTCCAAAATCCCTGTGTAATTACACGCAGCTGCAATGGATTGAAATTGCATCTAATAGCCTGAGAGGGACCATATCAATGGATTTCGGTCATTTGGTCAAGTTGAAAGGTCTTGACATGGCCAACAATAATCTGAGCGGAAATATTCCTAGCAATATCGACAACTACACATCACTTCAAATCTTGTCTGTTTGGGAAAATAATTTGTCAGGGACTATACCAACAGAAATTAGTTTTCTCGGCAGATTGGAGAACCTCTCTTTGTTCACCAATAGTCCGAGTGGAAGTATTCCAACATCTCTAGGAAACTGCACTTCGCTCATAGATTTGACCTTGCAAAGCAATAATTCGACGAGTCCAATACTAGTAGAATTTGATCATCTGGTCAAGTTGAAATATATTTTCTGGAACAATAATCATCTGATTGGAAGTATTCCTACTTCCCTTAGCAACTACACATCATTACAATGGATTTCACTTGTAGTTAACAGCTTAAAAAGCACTATACATACAGAGTTTGGCCGTTTGGTAAAGTTGGCACACCTGGACTTCCCTCGATAATTGCACATCACTAAAATACTTGTCTGTCTGGGGAAGTAGTTTGACAAGGACTATACTGACAGAACTTGGTTTTCTGGGCAGATTGGAACAACTCTTCTTGTTCGGCAATGGTCTGAATGGAATCTCTGGGCAATTGCACCTCACTCCTACACTTGGCTTTACAAAGCAACAATTTGATGGGTCCAATACCAGCAGAATTTGATCAACTAAAAGCTCTTTTGCTACTAAACATATCTCATAATAGTATTTCTGGTACTATACCCAATACTATCACTGGTTTGGTTTTCCTTGAGTACTTAGATTTATCCGTAAATATTTTAGAAGGACCAATCCCTAGGTTCATCGGAAATTGCACTTCTTTATATATATTTTTGGCCCACACTAATAATCTCTATAGTATTATCCTAGATAGTATCAGCAGTTTGGTTTTTCTTAAGCATTTAGATTTATCACTAAATAGTTTACAGGGATCAATTCCTATGACCATTGGCAATTGTATTTCTTTACATAACTTTTCTAGCCCATACTAATAATTTATCTGGGAGTCTACCCATATCTTTGGCTAATTGTACCAACATTGCAATGTTGGATTTAAGGAAAAATAGGTTGTCAGGAGAATTTCCTGGGTCATTAGGAGTTTTTCATAATTTGAAATTTTTAAATCTCGGTTACAATAAATTTTATGGTGGTATTTCTGAGTGGATATTAAATTTCACTATGTTATGTGTGTTGGATTTATCCAAAAATAAATTTAGTGGATTGATACCATTATATCTTGAAAGACTTCAAGGATTTGTGAATGGATCTTCTCAAAATGATAAAGAATATGAAGAAATGACAATTGACATGAAAACACAATATTTGATTTATCTGTTAACAATCTCAATGGGACAATCACTACAAGCATAGCAAGCTTGAGTAACTTGAGATTGTTGAATTTATCTAACAACCAATCAGAAGGTTTGATACCTCCATTTCTTGGTAATATATTTACATTGGAGCAGTTGGACTTGTCCAAAAATAAGTTAAGTGGAAAAATCCCAGAGGAGCTCTCTGCATTACATTGGTTGGAAGTAATGGATGTTTTATCTAATAATCTTTGTGGGCTTATCCCAAAAGGAACACAAATTTCCAGTTTCAATGCAACCTCATTTCAAGGAAATAAGTGTTTTTTCAGGTGTCCTTTACATCCATGTAATGAAAATGTAACCCCATCTGTAGATGATGACAATATTAGAACAATGGTGAGAAGAAAGTGGGATGGTTGAGTGCAGTCAATGAAAAGATGTCATTAACAACATTAAATATTGGAGTGGGGATTGGAATTTGGGGAGTGATTAATATATTCATCATTTCCAAGAGAGCCAAAAATTGGGTATTAGCTTTGTCGTAACAAACCAAGATCCTCTTATGGAATGTACCAATTTTATGTGTAAACAAATTTTAAATAATTTCATTTTACAATAAATAGAATAGTTTTATCAAATTCTCATTAATATTTATGTAATGCTTTTATTTTTTTATCTATAAAAATATCTATTTTATTTCATCATATTACTAACCAAAATTAAATTTAAATATGAAAAGTAACAATCATTCTTACCAATCCCCATGGATACAATGGTTTTAGAGATGGTTCACAAGACATTGCTTGCACCAAAGGCTTGGTTCTACTAATATGGACATAGCTTTTGGGTGCAGTTATTGGATTACCTTAGTTATGGTTAAATATGGGTGAGACTCCTCCCATGGCTTGAAATTCATTGTAAATACTCCACCAGTGAGGAAATTTTCAGTCTCACCAGTAAACAATCTCCCAACCTATCAAGAGGCATCCATGTCACATGGATAGATGAGGGGAATAGAGATAGGGAATTACTAACAGACATAGAGGTCGATGCATTAATGAATAGAGTGTTCATTTCTACACATCTTGGCCTTACACCCAAATTAATCAACTTCATTCAAATTAAAGACCAATTAGTGTGATCATAAGATTTGCCAATATCTATCTTCAGGAAAAGTGATTGTTCGCTAGTATCTTGGCCCTCTTGAAAGCTTAAAATGTGGAAAATGTAGTGTTATGAATATCTATGTCTAAACAAACCCTATTTTCTATTGCCACACTACATACCAGGTAAAAATCGACCAATTATAAATCCAGAGAGATCCACTCGAAACTTACTATTTACAGTGAGTGGATTTTAATAATTCGATTTCTAGAGAGATCCACTTGAAACTTTCTGTTTATAGTGAGCAACTTTTAATAATTTGATTTCCAAAGAGATCCACTTGAAACTTTCTGTTTTAGTGAGCAGCAACTAATAATTCAAAATTGGTTGTGTTTAGATTTAATGTCTTTGGAAGTAGAACATGAACAAATATATTAACTCTGAACATTTTGAGGTCCTAAAAATTATTTATTCACCATTTGTTGGTCATCCAATTTTAAATTGTTCCTATTTAGTTTGATGTTTGATTGGTCTAAGATATTGCAGCGTATTCTTTAAATTTAAATATGAAAAATAGCAACCATTCCTACCAATCCCTAAAGATTTCTACAGATCCCTAAAGATAAACCCAATTAAATTGTATTTAATTTTATAATTTTATAATAGAACCATTTTATTTTATAGTAAATAAAACAACTCTCTAAAATAAATAAAATAAATATGAAAGGAAAATAAGAAATTTTGTGGAAAGTTATTTTCTAGAAACTACGATTCTAGTATAAAAACACATATTTGCTATACATATTATGATTCTAGTGTATTGATCTAGCTGAGGTTTTGATGTCATGGGGGCTTTGGCATATAGCTCTCATAAAGGTTTTCATTCTAATCCCTGTAAGGTTGTGATATCAAGAACATTAGTACTATAATTCTAAGACTCTGATCTTGCAAAAGTTTTGATTCAAATCTCCAATAGATTCTCATCTGACGGAGTTTTTGATTCTGATCTCCAATAGGTTTTGATCTCGTTGAGGTTTCGATATCGCCGAGGCTCTAGCATACTAATGTTACAGGAGCGATTAGAGGCTCTGGTATAGCGATGCTATAGGAGCAATTAGAGGTTTTGATATTGTCGAGGCTCTGGCATATCTGTACGTATATTTTTTCCGCAGCGATTAGAGTTTCATATGGTAATGTTGCAAAGCTATATGTTGGGAAAAATTTGAAGCTATTCAATTGTGAAGGTCATCTTACTCCTATCCTCAGGCGCGATCTTAATCTGATGGCAGCCCGAGAACCCATCGGTGAATGAATATGCTTCATGGCCACCAACATTATCCAACAGTTCATATGTGAACAGAGTTGGAAAGGGATCCTACATGCAGGCGCCATTTAACTTCTTAAGATCCACACATATCCTTATCTCATTCCTCTACTTATTTTCCTGAATGACCATAGGGCTTACCCAATCAGATTCTTCCACTGGCTCAATAATGCCTGCTATGAGCATCTTATCCAACTCTAAGCGAACCTTTTCTTTATACTTTGGGTTGAGGTGGTAATGCCTTTGCTTGACTGGCTTCACATCCGATTTTAAAGTAATCTTCATAATAACCAAGTCCCCTATTATCCATTTCAAATCTGAAAACTTCATAGGGAACAAGTCCTGGTATTCATGGAGAAACTCAACGACCTTATCTACTATGGCATCATCCCAGTAGTCCCCAATCTTTGCAAATTTCGGCTCCTCTTCCATGCTAATGTTTACTTTTCTAGTTTTGAGCAGCGCGGTGATGTCTGGATTCTCTATTTGCAGTCCTTCTACCTCGCGGTGACCTTCAGTCTCTGGGATATTAATCTTCCTTGGATCCTCATCTTCTTCCTCGACAGTCACATTGTAGCACTCCAGTGGATGACTCAGTTGGGTGCTCCAATCTGGTTGAATTAAATCTAAAGGATCCTACGGTATTATGAAGATCACTTCCTTGGCCTCCTACAATGCCTCATCGATACAATCAAATCCATCCTCGAAGCAGAACATCATCAAGAACCCTTTGCGCAAAACATCCCATTCTTCAGTGCCATGGCAGAGTTATGTCTCTAAGTACCAATTCATCAGTACAACATCCAAAGTATGGCAGAAAAAATGCACCCATTCAGACTGAGGCTATGCTCCATAAACTTCAATCCATTTGGCCAAATGATCGCACATATCATCCCTTCCATCATATTTCTCTGTTAATCAAACCTTCAGGCGACCAAAGTGTATTCTCATCATCTTTCTATATTCGCGCCAGTCATCAAAACTATATTTGTGCGTACCCCACCATCTTGCGGGCATAGCACGCAGCGCCATATCCAAGGTCTGGAAGTGATGCTTCTCTGGCACTTCCCTTTCAAAGGCATCCAAAAATTTATCAACATTAGTCAAACTATCATAATAGGGCAGACATCTTACCTCCGATGATACACAGTGCAACGATTTAGTCATCATATTACAGCACAATGTAGATACTTCATGTAATCGATTATGCTAGTGCCCCAACTCTTCATCTGAATCTAATGTGCATGAACTTTCACGGTCCCATGCAATACGTCCATCTGCTGTCAGATTCACCCAGTCTTGATCTCGTGCTATTATCTTATAAATATGGTACAAATCATCGTCACTTTCATAATCACAGACTAGTTCAGTATAGCGCGGTCCTTTTGTAGGGTCCAAGGTTACTACTACGCGGAGAGATTTCTTCTCAAATGTCATCTTCCTCTTCTTCAGATTGATCACCCCATTCGTGTTAGTGGCCCAGTCGATCCCAAGGAGCGCGGGGTAGGGATTGTTGTCATCTACAATTTCTATCACTTCAAAGTAAGTCAACGCACTTGCTCCTTCAATATCCACCATTACTCCTTGTTATATTCCCATGGGAATGATCTTCTATTGATTTTCCATTCTCAATTGAATCAGAGACCACTGTAGTGCCGCTCTCCCCATTCGCTCCCATGCCTATTTAGGCAAAACATTCGCATCTGACCCTAGATCGAAGATAACTTGATCCATTTCATACTCCCCTATTTGCGGATTGAGCCTCATCTCACATCCCGTTCTTGCCTTATGCTTACCTATATTCCTAACTATGCACAGTCCATCAAGAGAGTTTTCTTTTCCGACACAATTATTTATCAACTCCTGTAATCCCTTTACAGCCTTACTATCGAGCAACAACTTTATACAGGTCTCCAAGAAGGTAGTAAGCATGGAAGGTCTATTTCTTCAGTTGGCTTATCCTGACTTTCTAAGGTAGAGACCTCAGCGAAGCTTTTCTTCACTTCCATAAATGTTTCACATGCACACTCCAGATCAAACTCGACCTCTTTTTCTGGAGATTTTTGGACCCACACACTTTCTTCGGGCTGCTTTCCCTTATCTTCATCAATCATCACTCCACTTCACAGTACTAAATTCACATTAGGATCCTCTTCGCGAGGCTCATACCTCGTCATTTGCAAGTTCTGAGTCAGATCCTAAGGCTGCGCCCCTTTGTCATGTATCTTTGCTAATAATACAAGGCAATCTTCAGTCGCGTGGTCAAACTAAGTACAATATCGACATGATAGACGCATCGGGTTCGTGCATTCTCATGCTATTGTCCTGGCCATCCAAAATTATAGAAAATCACTTGTCCCTGACCTCTAACAAGTCCTCCTCCACCTCGGCCTCGTCCGTGCCCCTAATATCGTTCTCACGCTCCATCATTGCCTTGATCCGGAGGCCGAGTTTCTGCCTAAAATCTATATGTGAGCGTTCTATCCATCATTAACTCGTAGCTATGGAAATTTCCCTCATGATGAACCACTGATTGACAGAAGTTGCCAAAGAGCTATTGCGGTGTCTATACAAATTTCTACAGCAAATGGAAATTGTCAGTTACATGCTTTCCAACGACCTGACAAATAGCACACCATAGCGTAGGCCCTATACTCGGCACTGCTTGAGATTTTGGCCTTAGAGGCATTGGTCCTCCTATTTCAAGATAATTCACAAAGACTCAGCAATGGTCTTTTTCATGGCCCTGAATTTTTCATTTCAGGCAACCAAACGTCTTCGCGCACCTCTGGCCAAACTTTTCTATCATTTTGCAAACTTTGAAATTCTAGGAAAAGATTCTGCAACTGCGTGCGAATATGTTGAACTCCCAAATTAGAATCTTGCATCTATCTCTCATGCAATACATCGCAATTTCTAGAGCTTCCGCCTGGGCCCCAATCTTTTGCTGGGATAATTCAACCCTTAGATGAGGCAGGATCGAAGCCACAAACCATTCACGATGTTGTCCATCTGTCTGGTCTTTTCAAATTCCAAGTCAATGACAATCCATTTGGAATACTTGCCCCCTAGCAATTGTTTAGTCAAAATGTATTGCATAGGGTTACAGTCATAAATGACTATGGTTTTGCGTAACAAAATGTAATGACGAAATCGTTGAACAACATGAACGGCTGCCAAGGCCAGTTTCTCCACATGTGAATATTTTAACTCAGTCGGAGTTAGAGTCCGACTAAGATAATAGATCACATGTTCACCAGAGATCCTGGGTTCAATCCCCAGCGGAGTCGCCAATTCGTTGGCCGGATAAATCGTTTTGTTTCAACAACCTGGTGAAACCTTTTGTAATCTCGGTGTAGTTAGGAATGAAACGACATAAAAATTTTGCTTTCCCTTGCAAACTCTGGAGTAGGTGAAGAGTCGAAGGAGGTGGTAATTTAACGATGGCTTCGACCTTTGAAGGACGACACGAATGCTGACTTTGGATACAACAAATCCCAGTAAACGACCCGTTTCTATACAGAAAACACATTTGTGGGGATTCAACCTAATCTGATAATGCCTACATCTCATAAAAATTGCTCGTAAATGAGTGAGATGGTCGGCTCTACGTAAAGAATGGGCAGGTAAATCATCGAGATAAGGCTGCACAATGTGCTTGATGTCATGAAACGCATAAGACATAGCCCTTTGAAAAGTTTCTCCGGCATTCTTCAATCCAAAAGGTAACTTGCAATAAGCAATTGTCCCCCATGGACACATGAAAGTCGTTTTTGGTTGATCGGTAGGTAGAATGTTAATTTGATTGTAACTGGAAAAACGATCCATAAGGGAGAAAATTTCACTACCGACACAATCATCAATAATTTGATCGATATAGGGTGTTGGATAATTGTCCTTGGGACAAGAACGATTAATATCCCTATAGTCAGTGCATATTCTTATTGTCCCTTGCTTTTTAGTAACTGGAACAATATTCGATACCCAATCCGTTAAAGGAATTGGATAAATGAAACCTGCTTTAAGTAATTTCTCAACTTCTGTTTTGATGGCAGCAGCTTTTCATGGGTGCATCTGACGCAAACGTTGCCGGACGAGTTTAGCATCCGGATAAGTTTTGATCTCATGAACAACAATTGAAGGATCAATTCCTAACATTTCCTTATAGGACCAGGCAAACATGTCACAGAATTCTTGAAATAGGGCTTTATATGTTTTGACTTCAGTGTCCATACAAGAAGCACCTATGTCAATGTTTTCAACAATCCTAAGTTTGACTGAAATGTCGATAGGAACCGTTCGAAAAATATTTGCTAAATTTTGTTCAGAATCAGGATGTTTCAATGGATTCTGCGGTTATTTGACATATTCAGTAGTAAAAATAGATGAAAATCATGCTCAAAATGATCAATCTCAGGTAAAAACAAAGATCGATGATGAAGATATTCCTATGGTAACTCATCAACAGAAAAAAGTTCCCAAATGTGCTCATTGGTGTGAATAGTTTCATAAAAGGTTGTTGAATCTGAGGTTGAGATTGAAAGTGATTCTCCATAGATCACATTCAATAGATCAAGATCAGTTGAACTTGAGTCAGAAAACAACTGTACAGCTTGATAAGCAACTTCAAAGGGACTCAAAGGCATGGAAGGAGATGGTACATTGGGAGGAGGAAGTGAAAAAGTTCCAAGTAAACCAGAACCTTTAACTAATCCTACCCCAACATCCTTATAAGGGATAGCGGTTTTACCAACATGTTGAATACTCTCAGCAGAGGATGGGTCGGATGAAAATTAAGTTAACTGATCTATTGTAACGATATTTCCATTATGTTGAAACTTGATAAGCCGAAAGACCGATGAAACAATAGCAGTCATGGCGTAAGACCAGCTACGACCCAAAAGAAGGTTGTAATCCAGAGGGGCATCAACCACCTCGACATCTAGATTAACATTTTTTCCTTCAACCCCTATAGGTAAGTCCTACAAAATTCCATAAGGATGAAACCCTCAGCCATCAAAGGCCATCAGAATTGTTGGGGATTGATTAAGTGTAGGAGAACCAACGGCTTTCCAACACTGTATCGACATAATACACGTTGAAGCTCCCTCATCAATCACAGTCCTAAAGCAAGGTCTGTTTTTGACTAACGCTGGAATCTGGAAATCCATTTGATGAGATAAATGAGGTGTATTATTTTCTAAATCAAAGGCGATGAGGTTTGAGTCTTGAATATCAACAACTCCTATAGCCGACAATAGCAATTTACGTTGTGATGGACAAGATTGCAGCACCTCCAAAGCCGACATTGCTGAAGGTGAAACAACTAAATATTCAACAATGTTATAGTTCTGAGCAGCTCTTGCATGTGGATTGAAAGCTGACTTTCGAAGTATACCTTTAGCAGGCGGTTTGATTACTAAGTCTGGATTAGGTTTCTCAATCTGTAGCGGATCAGAACCAAATGGAGCTGAGGTTGATGGGTTGGAATTAGAAGATTTCGCTTCCTTACCACCAATAGGACTCTCAATTCCATAATCTTGCGATAATGTCCCAATCCTTACGGGTTCTTCCGAGGCACTAGAGGAAGAACCTATCATCTTACTGTCTTGACTCGGAAAATGATCCTTCAAAACAGCAGGTGTTTGAGAACCTTTGACGATTTTCGCAACCTAAGCACGATGTGGACAATCTCTTGTAAAATGATCCTCATCGCAGATGAGACAAGGATAATGAGGTTAATGTTTCTCGTCAGTAGATTCAGGTTTATCTGATTTCTCCTTCAAGTTTTGCTTATTCTTCTTCTTGCCTTTCTTCTTACCGCCAAATTTTTATTTGGCCGTAGATGATTCTATGACATGGACATCGGCAGAAATTTCAGTTGAAGACTCTCCCTTCGGGGAATCTGGTAAAGTTATAATAGGAGAAGAATTCTTGGAGGATTTCTTCTTACTTTTGGTATTAACAGTACCAATCATACCGTCAGTGGCATGAGACCCTGAGGGAGGTGTAGTTATTTGATTTTGTTTTGGAAGGTCAGGGATTTTCTCGTGTAAAGTACCTGACTACATATAAACTAAGTCAAGGTACTGAGCTTGAGAAATTACTTGCTCTTCGGTAACTACTCCTGCCTTAGCTACATCTTCAGTTATTTTAGGTAATAACGATTTTACAAATCATTCTGCCAAAATTTGGTCCGAGATAAAAACTTTCACTAAACGACGTCGACATCGCCATTCATGAATATGGTCTGAAATATATGTAGACATCGAGTGTTTTAATGAAGTTAATAATTCCGTTCCATTGTCATATCGGACTGGCAGCTGAAAATGAGTAAGGAAGGAAGTGGCTAACTGACTAAAATTGTAAAAAGAGCCTCGTGGCAACTCAATGTACCACTTGGCTGCAAGGCCAATCAAAATGCATTAAAAAAGACGAAGACGAATTGAATCATCTATAATGGAATTCGATTCACACCAGAGATGGTAAGTCATCACATGATTTGACAGATCTTCTCCTGACTTCCCCTCAAACTTTGGTATATCACTGGGCAACTTATTTGGCATTGGCGGCCAAAACGGAAGATAATTAATGGGATCGTTCGTAAGGCATGACAATTCAGGTAAATCCAAAATTGCTATAAACGGTAACTGACGGTTCGGATCCTGAAAACTTGGGGTCATAAGACCAGCCCCAAGAGGAGGATATCCAGGATAACTTGGAATCGGATTTGCATTTGGGATATTATATCCTCCTGGAAAACCAGGATTAACCAGACCATACTGGGGTTGTTGAGGTTGCTGATAAGTATACCCAGGGTATGGTTGATACTGATAAGTCGGGCTCTGCACAGCAGGACCGAATTGGTACTATCCCTGGTACGGTTGATAAGTAAATTGAGGCTGACTTGTGACAACCGTACTAGGCCCTTGTTCTCCTACAGGCATTGAAACCGAAGTCTGGATTGTAGGTCCGGACTGAGGTAAAGAGGCCTGAGGAGTTGATACAAGAACAGTAGAAATTGGAGCTGCTGATACTCCAGAAATAGGTGGGGTGGATTGAACAGTGGCCGCAATAGTTGCAGCAGACGTTTGGGGCGGAGTTCAAGGTGAACTAGGCCCAGGCTGATGAACTACCCCAGGTGTAGAAGTTTGAGTAGTAGGCTGGACAGGTTGCTGGGGTGAACCAAAAACCAAAGGCTGTCCAGATTGAGATGACAACTGCACACTGGGTTGCAAAGTCTGTTGATCCCACACCACGTTCATTCTGAGGTATGGACCCATAACAGGTTGAGCATATTGAGGACCAAAACTAGGTTGAGTGTAAGGTTGATAATTATACGGTACATTTCCCGTTCCTTGAAAAAATGATTGACCTGAAGGTGGTTGGAAACCTTGAGGTTGGTATTGACCTTGAGGTTGGTACTGACCTTGCGGTTGGTAATGACCTTGAGGCTGGTACTGACCTTGAGGCACATACTGAAACTGAGGTTGACCTTGAGGTACATATTGATACTGGGGCTGACCTTGAGGAAAATATTGTCCTGTAGGGATGTACTGTCCTTGAGGTTGCCCCCCAGGCGGTAATGGAATACCTTGGGGTTTCCCCCCAGGCGGTATTTGAGTACCTTATGGTTGATCCCCAGGCGGTATGGAACTACCTTGAGGTTGCGGGTTAGGAGTAGTGCCAGACATCATAAGAATCTCTTCGACACTTAACAAATTAGTTCTGCTATTACTAGGAGATACTACATATTCGATGGGTTGAGGAGATGCTCCTGAAAACGTACCAGATAAATACTGATACCTAGGAGGAACAGAAGGACCACCATTGAAAAATGTTCTGGCGTCTGAGAAAACAAGGATGACTGCCTTGACATATTCAAAGGAGGATAATAACCTCTGGGTGTTGGATGGAAAGGAAATCGAGGTGGTGAAGACGCGAGACCTGGATTTTTTAAAAAGTTGGTCAACAAAATATACCAAGCATCACCTCTAATGGGATTGTAGAAAATAGATTCACGCTCCCTAAGTTAGATAGTTGGTTGATTTTCAGGGATGTTTATACCTTCGTCCGGACTTACAAGCTCTTCGATGGAAATGAGTCCAGAAGGAAGATTCTGGGTAATGCCACTTTCTACCCTAGGTGAACCAGGACCACTAGAAACAGGAGAAGCAAATCCTGAAGATGGAGTAGCAGCAGGTTCAGTTTCAGGTTCAGATATTTCAGGTTCCTCAGCTAATGAACTAGTAGGAGTAATACTATCAGTAACTTCGGAAAATGAAATCTGTTCATAAATATGTTTTGTTGCTTGAACTAGATAATCAGGATGTATGATTAACGAAGACTCTCCAACCTCCGGTGACCCAACTCTAATTTCACTAGGTGTGACAAGAGCTCGCAGCCCTTCAAGTTGACTTGGTGTAAATTCGGGAGGCTGCCCCTGAAGTCGACGGGATTGTCTCGGTAATTCAGCCCGATTAATTATTTAATTACTTCACACGAAAACAAAGAAAATCTCAAGAAAACCACCTAAAGTCTCTAAAGAACCAAACAATTTGAAGCACACGCCCAATAAATCTAGGAGATCAAACCACACACAAACAATATCTTTCTGGATCGAAAACACTAGTTGGTGATGAAATCCAACGTCGCAGAATTCAATACAGAAATGGAGGTTGGAACAGTTACCCCGACAACCTGCTTAATGAAACAGACTGGCACAAGTTTCTCCACTATAACCGTCTCGAGTGAAGATAACCCCCAAGAGAGTCCAAGTGAGTCTAGTCGACGTTTGCTCCAGGTACAGTGGGATCTTCCCTCCACCATCACCTAGGAAAGAATTCTATAGCTTATGGCCACTAAGGTTACCAACGGAAACAAATATACCTGGGGGAACAGTCTATGATCCGATATGCACGCAAGGGCAGAGTAACAATCTCAATCCCCTTGAAGACTCCTTGAGATAATCCAAGGTTTACCAACAAGTGACCCCAGGCTCCTCGAAAATGGTCAATCCGAGGTTTACCGTTTTTAATACATGAAAAACTTCTATCGTTCCCAATGAGGAAGGATTGGTTCCCACACTGGTTCATATATGATCTCGTGCTTCTCCTTTAAGAGGAGCTTTCCTAGAGCATAGATGTAACAATTGGAATTTCTCCCTACCGCAAGATCGACTACTTGTTTGTTTAAACTATCTTGGAGAGTTAATTACTCCCTACTCCAAGATACTAGCCTAAGCTATGTTAGTGAAAAGAGCCCTAGAAAATAAAAAGATTGCTAGATGGATTTTAATTAAGCGTTAATTTTATTGGTTGTTTCTTAAGTCAATGGGTGCGGAGATTAAACTTTATAGTGTGAAGACTCGACTCCAAAACACTAAACAAAATGCACCTAAGATGATAAACAATTCCTTTTCTTTTCAATGAATTTCTAGCTAAGGAAGAGTTGAAAATGCAATGCTTTGAAAATCAAATCTTTCGCTTAACATACAACTAAAAGGAAAACTTTTTGTCTTTTTCAAAGAACTTCAAAAATGAGACTACTAATCACGCTCACACAAAATCCATTTGCTTTTCAACAATCAAAAACTACAAGAACAAACAATTCTTTGAAGAGAGCTTTTAAGATTTCTGAAAAACTCTAAAGACTATTGAAAACAAAATTGTCAACAAGCTTCTATAATTTCTATGAAAAACTGAAAACGATAATCTAATCTTGAGATCTTAACAAAAATGGATTGAAAAGAAACTTGAAATGTTTTTGAGGATGCTTGACTTAGTTTTTTAGCTAACTAAGGATCAATTTTTTCAGATCAACAAACTAATCAAAAACACCCAATTATGTTTTAATAAAAAAATGAAATTAAAAACTTTCAATCAAGTTTAATCAAAGTTTTGCAAAAGAGAAAAATGGGATCTAGCTCTCTTCAAGGATACATTTCATAAACTAGTCAAACTCCGCAAGAAGACCAGAGATACCAGGGTGATCTAAGGCTCTAAGGCTTCTGATCTCTGAGCTATTACGAAGACCAAGAAAAAATCAATCCAACAGGAAAAACTTCTAGAAAATCATTTCAAACAAGAATGCCAATGAAAACTAACTCACAAGGAACTTTTGTCAAGACAAGTGCAGATCTGGGCATAAACTAACAGCTATGGACAAAAACTAAACCTAACTGGGCGGAAGGATCTTAGGTTTTTCAAACTTTTGACAGGGTCTGCAGGCTCCCAGTAGAACCAGGTGAGGTACCACTCTGTGTTATACTGTAACAGTGCGGACAGGTCCACACTGTACCTAACGCAGAAGGTGCGGTCCTCTTCCAAAAATCCGAAAAATAAAAATCAAACCAGGATCTAACAAGTACCCAATCCCACACACATAAAAGAAAAATCAGAAACCAAAACTCAAGTTTCTCAAGTCAAAGCAAAGACAAATTAAAAACCAAAATCGTTCCCCAGCAGAGTCACCAATTTTTTGGCCGAATAAATCGTTCTTGCGGACAAGACCGATCTCCCTAGTATCAAACGATATCTAGCAACAAGCAGCACAAGCAAATATACTTTTCTCTAAACATGTTTCAATTCATAAATGAAAACTAAGAGGTGTAATAGACCCTACCTCGGCCAATGCTTGTTTGTGGCAGCTTTGTTCCAACAGCTTCAAGCAGTTCCCTTTTAATAACCTGCATACACAAACAAACACACATCAAAGAACACCTGCATAGGTACTATAATAAAACATGTTCATTATGAAGATCAAGGAGCTCATAAAATAAACCATTAGAGATAGTTCATTGAGAAAAACAACCTTGATTGTATTAACTTTATGAATAAAAGAACCTTACAACCTTTGCCTTGATGTTGCACAAGCTCTTTCCAGGGTCCAGCAGGAATCTTATCTACTCTGACAAGCCTCACTCACTTCCCAAATGAAATGAAAGGTATGTAATCTCTCCTCTCACAAGCTCAAAAAGGAAGTTTAATCTCGAGCAACATTTATCCTCAAGAATCTTCAGCTTTCAACCCCTCCTACAACTAGCACAATGCCTGAATTTATAGTGCAAATGGAGGAAGTTGCAGGTCCACCATTGAAGGGATAAGTTCCTCCTTCAATGGGATAAGCACCTAATATCATGGAGTTAGCTCCCTTAGTTATGGAATGGATTAACCAAGGTGGAGCGGACTTGCTAGCGTAATATTCCTTCTAGAAGCGTCCAGAAGTGACCCAAGGTGAGTTTTTAAGAGCGAACTCATGCCTTTTTAACTTTTACAGGGGTTCGCACCCATCACTTAACAGACAGAGCGGTTAGGTTCGCAGGGGACATGACCATTGGGTGCGGTACCGTAGGCAATGCTAGGAGAAAGTGTAAAACCAGGATTTGAGATATTTTTAAGGTGTTTCTCCCATTTTCAAGGCTTGACATGAAGAGTTGAGGCTAAGACTTGCAAAGGAGGTATGTATGAGTGGTGATGGACTCACACAAACTGTAGAAAGTCATGGTGACAATTTTTTGTGTAACACAGACCTGAATAAATTTTTTTATATCACCACCTTCACACTATTTGTCCCATCACCTATCAATTTTCAAAGATGTTGGATTGTCCCTATAGTCGATACATATTCTTATTGTCCCTTGCTTTTTGTTCATGGGAACAATATTCGATACCCAATCCGTTAACGGGATTGGATAAATGAAACCTACTTTCAATAATTTTTCAACTTTTGCTTTAATTGCAGCAGTTGAGTACAAAATCTTCCCTCTTCACAGAGGAAGCAAAATACTACACCCACAGGAGTGGTAGTCTCATCTGTTGAAGAAGAAATCCTCGCCACTCTTGAAGGGATGGCAGAAGTTGTTGAGAACGAAGATGAACCTCATGCTTTCCTACAAGGAGAAGTTAACAATGCACTCTTGGGCTCAAGTTCCCGCAGAGGTATCGGAGGAAAAGGAAGTAGAGGAGGAGGAGACATAGATGAACCAACAAATTTGGAGGTTGAACCATCTGATTTAGAAGAAGAGGAGGAGTATGAAGAAGAGGACAACATGGCTGATAAAAATCTAGAATGGATGACACATGGCCCATTTGCACTCCATGGTGCCTTGCAGAAGATGCCAAGGCACGCAGAGAAGTTGTTAAGGAAGTATGACCTTGACAAAGCAGTGAAGGCAGAAGACCATCTAGACACGTTCTACCTACATCTGCAGACACTCAAGGTATGTTACGATGGCATGGCATGTAGACTATTTCCATGTACTTTGGATAGAAGAGCCATTGTATGATACCACAACCTTCCTATCAACTCCATTCAGAATTGGGGGATGTTCAAGAGAATTTTCCTTGGAAATTTTATTGATGACAAAACCCCCACCATGTTGTTGAAATAATTAGGTAGTATTAAGATTGAGCCAAAAGAGAAAGTGAAAGACTTTAACGAGAGGTTTAGCCATATCCTAAACAATTTCACTGCAAACACTAAACCTCATGACTCTATCATAGTCAACTACTACATGTCTGCATTGCCAACCAGCATTGCACAGTTCGTCAAGTGAGATGTGAAATCAACATTATCCAAAAATTTCCAAGAAGCAATTGATGTGGAGAAATAAATGCGCATGATTGGATTCATTGTAGATGATGAACCAACAAATGACTCCAAAGACGTGGATAGGAGGTCCCAGACTGTTGTGAGTAAGGTAAACGAAAAGGAAACAAGTGAAATTGATACCCTTACTCGTCTTCTCAAGTCCTTGACAACTAAAGTAGCATAACTCAAGCAACAGAAAATCAAGCTAGCAGTGAGAAGTAAACCTTTCGGTTTTGCGCACAGGAAGAATGTGACATAAAGTAGCAATAGTAGTCACCCAGCTAAATTTGCACAGAGTTCAAATGTTTTGTTCCAAGCAGACCTAATTTTGAAGGACAACTTCTGTGAGTTCCACCAAGAGTGACATTTAGAGAAGACATGTGCATATTGGAACCGATTTATGGGATTCGTGGCTTAAAGGATGAATGATCATTTTAATGCTAGTGAGAAAGTTCATCCAAAAGATGATGATGAAGAAGAAGATGTTGCATTTGATGAAGCTCCAAGTTCTCGGCATGTGGATAACATGCATCATTGTTTAAACGTTGCCCAAAAGAAAACAACCATGGAGAAGGAGACCCTAAATAAAAACAATTGATACAAATTAAGAAGGCAAGGTGCTCCTACTATGATTGAGATACCGAAAGAGAAGTTCAGGTAAATGATCAGAAAAAATGATCCACTGGCATCCTCAACACAGAGAACACAAAGCAAGTACAGGAAGACAACTCCAACAAAATATACATGCATAAGCAGCTCACTTCAAAGCACTCCACCAGACAACACGAATACAAGTCTTCCCCCTGACAAGTCAGTGAGTCTTCCTCATTTGGACAAAAATATTGTTGAAGACATGAAGAAGACCCATGCGAACATCTCTCTATATGATCTCACCAAAATCACGGGTCAGCGGGATATTCTTTTGTGCGCACTGGGGAAAACCTCCATAGACAATGTTGCCTCTTCTAGCAAGGGACCAAGTCTCCTGGATCACTCACATCTGTACTCGACGTGCTTCACATGGAAGAAGAGAACTCGCTCTGCCCACCATTTTTGTTATCATTCAAAATATTCAAATTCAATGTCCACAATTGTTTGGTTGACTCTAGCACATCAATCAATGTTATGCCACTCTCCATTGCTAAACAGATCAATGCGCAATGGATAAGTACAACCACACAGATCATCCAACTTGACTGAACATGTGTACCAACCATTGGTGAACTCCGAGATGTGATCATCCAATTATCGTCTGACATACGAGTTGACCAGTGCATCAACATTGTGATCATGGACATCCCAGAATCATATGGCTTACTGCTCTGTAGAGATTGGTCGAGCAAATTGCAAGGATATTTTGCTACAGATTGGTCACACTTATGGCTTTCGTACCATGGCAAAAACAACCACATTCAAGTGTTCTCTAAGAGTTATATGAAATACAATGTCACTCCCTTAAATGGTTGGAATGAACCGTTGGCTTTCGTAGAACTTATGTTCAACAATTGCTTTCTGGAAATGTAGTTGGGGTGCTATCTTGCACAACCGAGCCCCACCCCACCAAATACACAGTTGGGTCTCCTTCCTTGCCCAACTGGTGAAAATGAAACTTGTACAGTACTTAGTAACAATAGTAGAAGTAGTGTTAGCAGTACTAGCATGGAAAGCGGTCCTCATATAGATGACTTGTGGACCTTTTATTTTGATTGATCCAAAACACAGGATGGCTCTAGAGACGGGTGTGTTTTGATTGACCCAAGGAAAAGAAAACATTTAGTCTCAAGCTGCTTGGAATTTGAGTGCACAAACAACACTGTTGAATATGAAGCACTCGTCTGGGTTTATACAAAGCCCTCAACCTCAATGTTGCTATGTTGAAAGTGGTAGGTGATTCAAAGATTATGGTACGCTAGGTACGTAACACCATACATTCTGTCTCACCTTGTCTTTAGGGTTACCAGCAAGAGGTATGGAAAATTATTTCTAATTTCCAATCTTTTAATATCATATATGTACCAACAATGCGTAATGCAGTTGTAGATGCTCTGGAAAATGCAGCTGCTAGGATGACACTGCTTAGGGATAGATTTACTGTTGAAATTGTGTATAAACCGTCTATCCCTCACAAAATCACTAATTTGCATGTTTATTATGATGATGAATAGATATTTCATTTTATGGCCAACGTTGACGTCTTCAAAGATGTGACGATAGATGAAGACGTGCATTAGTCTCTACAAGACACGACTGATAACAGCAAAGGAAACCCCATTTAAGGGTGTGGTTTCACTTGAGAAACTTTATGACTTGCAGAACCGCTTAAAAGGGCCCAGGAACACCAAAACGAATAGCTCCACACTTATGCATGAACATATTAACCTGGGAATAGAAAGAGATTTGAAATTTGTGAATCTTGGTACATTTTCACACCAGAGAAGCGGAAATCCTTTGTCTGCCTATTTAGATAGTACCGTGATGTATTTGCGTGGACATATGATGACTTGAAAACACATGACACACAAATAATCCAACACATATTTCCAATCAAAGAAGGGGTCAATTAGTTTCACTAGAAACTCAGAAAATTCGATCTGTCACTTTAACCCCTCATACAGAAAGAATTGACTAAGTTGTTGGATGCTCAGATCATATACAAGGTTCACCATTCTACTTGGGTTTCAAACTTAATTCCTATAAGGAAGAAATCTGGGGAAATTTTCCTGTGCATAGATTTATGAAATATTAATAGAGCCTCGTACAAAGACAATTACCCTATGTCGTCTATGGAGCACATCATGCAGACAGTATCTAGAGATGAAATGTTCTCTCTCCTTGAATGATTTTCCAGATATAACCAGGTTTTGATTGCAGAAACTGATAGACTTAAAACTACTTTCTGTACCAAGTGGAGTACGTTCGCTTACAAAAGAATGTCATTTGGGTTAGTAAATGCAGGTGCAACTTTTCAGCACACTATGGATATCACCTTTTCTGGGCTCATCAGGTAGAGCGTGGTGGTCTACCTTAACGACATGACAGTCTTTTCCAAAAAGTGGTCATACCACCTGCATCATCTCAAGAAGATCTTTGAGAGATGTCAAAAGTACGGGATATCCTTGAATCCCAAGAAGAGCATATTTGCAATGTCCGAGGGGAACCTCCTTGGGAATATGATCACCAAGAGTGGGATCAAGATTGTCAGGACCAAGTTCAAACTATCACGTAAATTCCTCACCCAGTCAAGAAGAAAGTTATGCAGGCATTCTTGGGGAATATCAACTTCCTCCAAAAGTTCATCTTAGATTATGCGAAGATTGTCAAACCTATCCAAGATATGATCAAGAAGGATGCAGTCTACAACTGGGGGAAGAAGGAAAAGTATGCATTCACCCGTATCAAGCAGGAAATAGCATATGCACCTGTGTTATACAACCCAGATTTCATATTTCTTTCTTTATACATTTGCTTATGACAACTCACTCGTTGCAGTGCTCACACGGAAGGATGTGCTGAACAATGAACACCCCATGTCCTTCATGAACACGAGCATGCAGGGACCCAAGCTCAACTATCCTACTATGGATAAACAAACATATGTTGTATACAAGGTAGTGAAACATTTCAAACCCTACCGACTGAAAAAACATTGCATAGCCTTTGTGCCACACCCAGCAGTCAAAGCATTGCTCATTTGAAAAGAGATGGGTGAAAGACATGAAAACTAGATGATAGGAATGTAAGAGTATGATCTTGATATCAAGCCAGTTCACACTTTCAAGGGTTATGGTCTCTGCAGGCTTGTAGCAGAAGTAGTACACGTGCAAAAGGAAGAAGAAGATCTCATCGATTGGGAGCAAGAAATCGATATGTAGAATATAGATCGAGCACCACCCACTTCGTGCAACAACTCTTGGTTCAAAGAAGTGCACTAGTACCTTGAGCATGACACTATTCCCTCTAACTTTTCCATGCGATAGAAGAGGGCACTTCACCTCAAATCCTTATCTTACTAGTTGGTGCATGGAGTCCTTTCCAAAAATCACAACAATGGAATTTTGCTCAAGTGCCTGGAGGCACAAGATTCAAAGAGAGTGTTACGTGACATGCATGATGGACCAGTTGAAGGTCACTTTGTGGGTAACACAACTGTGCATAAAGTCATGAGAGATAATTTTTACTGGCCCACATTGTTTAAGGATGCACACGCTTATGCCTACAAGTGCTCGGTCTGTCAGCGATGTTAGCAGAACATAAAGGTCAGCAACTCTATTGCAGCCTCTTGCAGTGGATGAACTATTCCAGCAGTTGGGCTTAAACATCATTGGGGAAATTTTCCTGCATTCATCAAATTTGCACCACTATATTCTGACTACTACAGATTACTTCATGTGGTGGATGGAAGAAGTTCCGCTCAAACAAGTGAACGACCAAGAAGTCATCATCTTCCTTTAGAAGAACATCATTTCGAGGTTTGGCGTTCTTGTATCACTTGTTTTTACAATGAAACTTACTTCTCTTCGTTGAAACTATATGATTTTGCATTGTAATATGCTATTGTTCTTAAACATTCAGCTAACTACTACCCGCAAGGAAATGGTCTTGTCAAATCGACAACAAGAATCTTATTCGCATCATAAAAAGTACCATTTACTCTGAGCATTGAAATTGGCATGGCATTCCACCTTGGTGAATGCACTTTGGGCTGACCGAGTTACACCCAAGCCCTCTTTGAACACATCTCCATGCTTCCTTTTAAATGGAAAAGAATCCATCCTTCCACCCAGTATCTACTTGCCTGCTCTCCTGTTATCCCAAGAATCTTGAGGCAAGTCATGTCTATTGATTCATCAAAGGATGGACACATTATACAAGTTACAAGAAGAACAGATGAAAGCAAAAGAAAAATTTTCACTCCACCAGAACCGTATCAAGAGATGGTTCAATTGAAAGTCTAGAGGGAACACTAGCTTTGTTGTGGATGATTTAGTCTTGAAGTGGGATAAACCCCATGAAGACAAATGAAAACACATGAAGTTCCAGTCTCTGTGTATTGGTCCATACACTATCCATGGAAAACTTGGCCAACACACGTATCACTTGCAATCACTTGACAGGATGATTAACAACCTTCCTGTCAATATCCAACATTTAAAGTGTTATTTTCAATTATTGGGGATTGTGCCCTGCCTATGTACATAGCATGCTTATTGTTTCTCTGTTGCTTTACTTTGTTGTTTTTGTGTTGCTTTTCTTTGTTGTTTTTGCTTTGTTTTTCTTTTCCTTGTTTTGGTTTTCTTGTCATTTTTTGTTTTGTTTTGTAAATAAGTGTTGTCCTATACTATGTTTTGGATTTTGAATAAGTATGTGGCTGATTTTAAAGAGTCTTATGACACTGCAGCACTTGGCCAGTCTTGTATCTGTCTTCTCTATGATTGGTAGTAACTTTTGGTTGATGAAGCTTGGACGTAAAATACGATTTGTCTATAAGGGAAGCTCTATTCAAACCGTGAACCTATGTCCAAATTGGGAAACCCCATGCTTGTACTCAATCTCCTGCTCTGTGTGTTCAAGCTTAATCGAACTAGTAGAAATGAAGAAGGGGAAATTATAAACGAGTAAACCTAAATCAGAGGTCTTACTTGCTTCTCTGAAGAAAAAATCTCTTCTTCTCTCAATAAGTCAGGATCCCTCTTCCAACCCAAAAATAAATAAGTTCCTATGCACAATCCTCTTTCAAAAAAAAAAAATACAAAGGCGAAAGAAGAGAAAGGCCTCCTGCGCAAAGAGGTGAAGCGAGCAGCTCCACCAAGGTGCTGACCAGGCTCGCTAGCAGTGGATAAATTCTTGTGTTCCTGTGTGACTCCACCGGGGTATTATCTAGGTCTGCTGGCAGTGGAGCAACAACAGAGATGAAAACTTATACTTTTCAAATCTTAATCTCATGAGCCAAACTACCCTTCCCAATTTTGAAACAATGTGATCTAGCTAAAAAAATTTCTATGATTGACTAAGTTGGTACAAGGTGAACCATGTTTTTCCATGGGGTAACTGGGGAAGCCAAAGTAACCTGCACAACAAATCAATACTTCCTAAAAGGCCAAGGCTCTGTGCTGCAAATGAACCGAAATAGAGAAGTTGGTATTCAACCAGTGTTTCACCAAGTGTTGTAGCGGTTGCAACACCCTCCAAAATTTTGGCCTGCATCCAAATTTCATAACCTTCCTTGGTTTTTCCCCTTGATGGTTGCAAACACTCAGGTTCATCCCATGAGATCATGTCGAGTCTTCACACCCATTTTTCTTGATCAATCACCAGTCGTCTTTTGGAATGTTTATCGCTATGTCATGTTTGTGAATTTGCTCTGGCATTTTGAAGTTTTGTCTTTGTGTATGAGTTATTTTCTCTCTGTTGACATTGGTCACACTCACACACAAAGTTATAAATAATGTCACACAAGTGTCGTGACGGTCATTCAAAGACATATTTCAACTGTCACAATTGTTGCTCTTAACCTTTGAGTCAGTATCACTGAGCACATGTTGTCTTGTTGGTTCGAGGTGTCTTATCATCGAGTCACACTAAGTGTGTGATCACATTGTCATGTATGCACAACTACACTTGCTTTCACACTTAGTCAATTTTTTCTAAAAATCTGTCAACGAGACACCCCTCCATCAACCGGACCCGAACTTAGTGACCTTGCATTACTGCCCAAAACTGTGCATAACTTGAGGCTGTCCTCTGAGGTAGTCTACACTGTAAAATTTTGGAAATGAGCCAGCTGACTATCTCCCAAAACTATGCAGAAGTTGTCCCAAAACTTGATCCAGTCTGCGCTTCGCGTAATATCTCCCATCAAGCCTTCCACTGGTCAACCCGAGAAATGACTTAAGTTGTGACCCAGTGTTGTACCAATCTCCACAATTGGGTAGATTTGCCCTTTACCTGCCCTTCTTCCCTGCTCTACAATCAGTCCCGAAATTGTGCAGAGTTGTCCTTCATGTGCCCTTCTTCCCCGCTCTACAATTAGCCCAAAAATTGTGCATTTGTGTCCAAGCTCAGACTGTCTCTGAGGAATATGTAATTTTGACCAGCAACTCATGTAGCCCGATCTTGTCCTCCTCTGGAAAACTACGCAGGTTTTTTTTTCCAGTGCCTCATGCTACCCAGATTATCTTCCCTGGATAAACTACACAGATCCTAGATGGATGAACTACCTAGTGTTGCCCTTCAAAATTACGCATATTGGCCCAATAGTTCCCCGGCACCCTGTCTGGCCTTCCTCCTAGAAACTAAGCAATTATGCCTCCCAACCGAGTTTTGCCCCGCAGTTGTCACTATTATCCCAAAATTGCACAAACCTACCTCCCAGTTACATCTGCACAATTTTTCCTGACAGTGCTCCGGAACCTCGCATCCCAACCTATGTTGTGCTCTGCGTAGTTTCAATGCCTTGTCCCTCTCCTGGTCACTTGCACCGAAACGGAAAACATTGCATCATGTTAGACTGTAATATTTTTGGATTTGATGTCATCTCGTCATGAGTGATTGCAAGAACATTTAAATTGATGAAACATGGAATGGAGAAGAATGGATGAAGAAGAGGCACATGCTAGAAGACTTTATCACAGTCGAACAAATGCATGAATCACATCGAGCAAGCGAGCGAAAGGGACACATACACATGCACCATCAAGCAAAAACCAAGACCATCGAAGACCCCACGTACTTTTCTATGCGGAGGTGAAGACATGTTACATCGAGAGCATATCATCACCCAGCAACACAGTAGCTCAATACAGACACCACAGTCAACCAGTGCATGTCAGCAGTATCATTTAGAGTTGTGTCATGATTTGTCTTAGCCACATCACTACTATGGGCCATACTTGTTGTAATCAATGTAATGTAAAGTGGAAGTCGAAAAGACCCGCATATGAAGTTGAAGAGTCATGTAAAGTCAAAAATTCATAGGAAGTCAAACAGTCATGAGGGAAGTCGAACAGTCACAAGGGTCAATTATACCCCCTTGGCTATATATAAAACCCCATTGTATGAGCAAAGGACCTTTCACCTTGGCTCCTCCCACATAGCCTTGAGAGTTTGTAGTCTGTTCTTTGAGGAGTGAGGAGTAGCTCCAATGTCCCACTACTGGGACTAGTGATGTATGGTGTACAGACATGTGTTGGAACTTTTTCTTAATTCAGAAGCTTGTCTCATACCAACACATTTTTACGCATGTTTTGTATCTGCTTGTAAGAATATTCTTTAAATGTTTGTAATGTATGTTTGCTTAACGTGTACTAAGATATTTGAACTACTTCGGTTATTTTAGTACTCATATTATTGAAGATGTGTTGTATTTTTTATCATTGTTGTCCCGTCCATATGGACTACTCCATCAGAAATTAAACATAACATCTTTTTTTTTTCTTAATTTTAACAACTGTCACTCTGGTGTGGACAATTCCGTTGGATGGTGTATGTGTTTTCCCTGAACTTTGGTTTTCATGACTGCCACATCTGCTGTGGAATATTCCACTGGATGCTAGACAGACCTTTGTTGTTGTTCGCGTTTTTTTCTTCCTGGGTTGGGACTATGCCATCTCATCAAGAGGCTCACTTTACCTCCCCCTTTTGACAGTAAGAGAACCCGTACACAAAGTTACATTAAGCACTCACTAGGCACACTCACCTTGCTTTCTTGAAGTTACAAGCATAACACTCTCATGTGTACAAGAGCTAAGGAAAATCTCTAAGATAATGACAACTGGGGCATCATACCAAATGGGACTCCTACATCAAATGGTGTGAGGCCTAGTTCAGACTTCATACCAGGGAGATATCCTAAATGTTTGCAGGTCCAACACTATCAACAAGTTCCTTATTAAGTTTTCCATAAGAAACAACTCCATGGAATTTAGATTCATATAAATTTCACAATATTCATAGTTTTTATAGTCAGCAACAAATTTTCCAGTGGGGAATAAACCTCTCTTAATTTATTTCAAAGCCTAAAATATATTTGCATCCTCATATGAGAAGGAGAAATCACTACAAAACTGAGCCATCAACACCTTCCAATAGTTGTCTACCTTTTCATTTCTTCCTTTAGGTATTGAGATTGTGGAAATGTCCCCACTGTGTGAGAACTGATCCACCCATAAGTCACCAAGAAGTCCAAGTTTTGTCCAAATTACACTAGAGGTATGAAGATGCTTCTCAGGGCTATTGTAACCCTCATATATAAAATAAATTTTGAATTCTTCTCAAGAATAGTAAATCAAAATAATATAGCAGACTTAATTAAGGCCTAGTTTTGAAACTAGTTACGATTAGCTCCCCACCATATCACAGGGGTTGGTTGCAGGGCAACATCCATCAAAAGAATCTTTTGCATTTCATCAATCTTTGAATAAAATTATTCAATAAAATTGAATAAAAATCCTATACCATTGAAAGTAGGGTAATCCCTTACCTCCATACCAATCCAGTGGGAGAAATGAAAAGTTGCATAGTGTCTAGTGTGTATCCCTTGGTCTCCTTCTTATCACTCATCCAACACAACATCTGAACTAGATTTTATATGTTGAACACTGTTCCAACTAAGAGAACCATTACTGTAGGATTTATATATTCCTCCATCTTAATTTTATATAATTGATCCAAAATGTCAGACTCTTCTACATTGTCAACAGGCGTTGTAAACCTTAGACCTTGATAAGGATCCTGTTAGGTGCTTAAAAACCCATCACCCTTCTGAAATTTTAAGATATAATTAAAACTAATTAGTTATATCCTATAACTAAAAAGAAGTCGGGTGGGTGTCAAAGAGTGTGTAGATATGAGCAGCAGATATCTCCCAATAGGAATATCGACGTCGTAAACACATCCATTGCACTTACTTATGTTGCGCCTTTAACGCATTGCCAAAACCCCAATGAGTTTAACCCCTGATTGACTTGTCGTGAGTTAGTCGTTCGATGCGTAATCTAATGGCTAAGCTTCATCATTGCCCCTAAACTAGTGCGAGTATTAGATGCGGTTTTCCTACCCGATATATCTCAACCAATTTTGTAAAACAAATTGAACAATCGCTAAATCACACCACATGCACTAGTAGAAAATGGATAATTAGTTACTAAAAAAAGACCAAAATTTGCATATAAACGACCATTTTTCAGTCGGTGACCAATAGTAGCTAATTTACAGTATCTTATAGCGCGACCAAGTTTTAGTCGTTTTTAACTTAGTCATTAATTGATTGTCTCAATTTTATTGTCTAGTAGTATATTTAATCATTAATTTGGTCATTAATTGCCACAATTAATGACCAAATATACAACAAAATATATTACTATATGATCACCTAAGAAAACCAATTAATGACCAAAATGTTGGTCATGTTATAAGATACTATAAATTAGCTACTAATAGTCATATATTTGCAAATTTTAGTCATCGTTTGAAACCAATTAATGACCAAAGAAATATGTCTAAATTTTGGCCATGTTATAAGATATTGTACATCAGCTACTAATAGTCATACATATGCAAAATTTAGTTATCATTTGTAATCACACATTTATCATTTGCACTAGTCATTTATCATCTTTTGGTAGTTTCATATTCATTATATAAATGACTGATTTAGTAGTTTATATTCATTTCATTTACTTTCATAATAATAATAATAATAAAAAAACTAATTAGTTATATCCTATAACTAAAAAGAAGTCGGGTGGGTGTCAGAGAGTGTGTAGATATGAGCAGTAGATATCTCCCAACAGGAATATCGACGTCGTAAACACATCCATCGCACTTAATTATGTTGCGCCTTTAACGCATTGCCAAAACCCCGATGAGATTAACCCCTGATTGACTTGTCGTGAGTTAGTCGTTCGATGCGTAATCTAATGGCTAAGCTTCATCATTGCCCCTAATCTAGTGCGAGTATTAGAAGCGGGTTTCCTACCCGATAGATCTCAACCAATTTTGTAAAACAAATTGAACAATCGCTAAATCACACCACATGCACTAGTAGAAAATGGATAATTAGTTACTAAAAAAAGACCAAAAATTTCATATAAACGACCATTTTTCAGTCGGTGACCAATAGTAGCTAATTTACAGTATCTTATAGCGCGACCAACTTTTAGTCGTTTTTAACTTAGTCATTAATTGATTGTCTCAATTTTATTGTCTAGTAGTATATTTAACCATTAATTTGGTCATTAATTTAGTCATTAATTGCCACAATTAATGACCAAATATACAACAAAATATATTACTATATGATCACCTAAGAAAACCAATTAATGACCAAAATGTTGGTCATGTTATAAGATACTATAAATTAGCTATTAATAGTCATATATTTGCAAATTTTAGTCATCGTTTGAAACCAATTAATGACCAAAGAAATATGTCTAAATTTTGGCCATGTTATAAGATATTGTACATCAGCTACTAATAGTCATACATATGCAAAATTTAGTTATCATTTGTAATCACACATTTATCATTTGCACTAGTCATTTATCATCTTTTGGTAGTTTCATATTCATTATATAAATGACTGATTTAGTAGTTTATATTCATTTCATTTACTTTCATAATAATAATTATAAACAGCTAATTTAGTCGCATTCATTTCATTTGTGTTCATCATTAATCAATATAAACAACTAATTTAGTGTTTTAGATTTATTTTATGTTTTCATTATTAATCATCATAAATTAATTAGTATGATTTTGCGACTAAATATATATATATATAATTATATAATAATTTTTATATATATAATATATATTATATATATATATAATATATAGATATTAAATAAATAATTAATTAAAAAAAAAAAAAAAAAAATTGTTATACAATGTGCATGTTCATCTAATATGAAAACGCAAAGTTACATATGTCAATCACAATACTAAATGATATCAAGTGAAACTCTAAATAATTTCAACCACATAAATTATATTATATAAAATGTCAAGTATTACAATATGAGCTTCCAACTTAATATTGGTTGGACTATCCCGGATGCGGGTGTACAAAGGGATTGAATTGCTGGCAGGGGAACAGGACGGCAAGTGGCATAGCCACATGGCCACCTGTAAACCCGCACAAATAGCCATTAAACCACCTCGCAGAAGCAGTAAATGGAATTTAATTCGGCACTTGAATCAACTCGGTTGTGCTAACCTGCCTTGGCTCTGCATCATGACGTCCTCAGGTAATATACAACCCACCTCCTCTGTCTCTAATACTATGCCTCTGAGCTTCCATTGTCCCCTGGCTGCAATGGAGCCAAGTTCACGCACTGCTACGAGTAAGCGCTGCAACATTCTCTGCTGCATTGAGATTGGATAGGGCAAACATTATTCTTAAAGTATCATCTGCAACTTGATTCTCAATTCCTCGTCTGTTGAGCCTGCTACCTCTGAGCCCCACCCAGTGTCGACCTCTCGCAAACATTCTCTTCGTCCTAACGCCATAATGCCCTGACTACGCCATCATATGCGTAACAGAAGAGGTGGTAGCAGAGGTAGAATGCCTCGCTCTCCACCTTCACCAGTCTCAAACTCCTCCTCCCCCTCGGCTAATTTCATCTCAAGCCGTTATCTAGACACTCGCAATGGCAGAGGCCACACACGAGCCATCCACCCCCCCCCTCCGCAAACTATCATTCCAGCCATTGACATCCCCTCAAGCTCTCAGCAACCCCATCATTCGGCCGAATTCATCTATCACTACTCCTTGAACCAACCTATCATCATAGCTACCATCACAGTCACCTTCCACGAGGAGTCGTCCAGTGACGAAGGTTTCCCAGCCTGCACAATGGAGAAGAGGGACAATGGCCAGAGCAAGACTTCTGCAGGGGAGAAAGAACAATCACCTCAGGCAAAGGACGACACGGGTGCGTTGCAGAATGAGAACGAAGACCTCGACGAATACAGGTGTTTCATTATTGAAGAACACCTGTGAGATGAAGAACACCCGTCAACACCGCAAGACACATGACTCACCACGCGTCTTTAGTTCTCATGTTTCTGGAAATCACGTTTATAGGTTTATTTTATGAATTTTCTGAGCAATTCGTAAGTTTTGAAAATGAAGTCAACAGATTTTTGCTACATTTTCATATGCTGGTTTCCCCTGTTCGGGCAGCAAATTCTTTTTGGACTGGACTGGTTTCCCATTCTTGGGTAGTCTCAATCTTGTTTTTTGATGTTATATGCCATGAATTGGGGCACTGAACTACAAAGGCCAAAACCTCCTTGTATTTTTATGTTACAGTAATAGATTTAGACTTATTTACAAAAAAATAAATAATAAAATAAATAAAATTAAATAAAATATTGGTTGGACTACAATTTACACATGAAATATTGTTTCATCACTTCAAAACATTATCATTGTGTTGCCAAGGCAATGTAGGTGAATTCACCAACTCTAAAGAGTTGACCATCAATCTGTATATGTGTGTCTTATGTAGGATATTAGCTTTAAGGGTATCGTTAGATCGGGTCTCTTCTCTCTCTCTTTCTACTTTGTGACTCTAGTGTTTTTTTTTTTTTCTCTGTAGAAACTATCTATTATATTATGTACAGTCTTGTAATTACAACCAGGATAACAAGATGCCCAAGGCCATCATTGGCGTTGTGGGCTTGACTTTTGCTGAACAAAACATGCCCAGACCGGGGCTTTACTGTTGTGCAGAGACACTTAAGCATTGAAGACCAGACAAAACCGTAGCAATTCTAGAACACCCACACAGGAGCACAATGCTGCTTTGAACCGCCCACACATGGGCTCGGAAACTACCATGAACCACCCATGCAGGGGCGTGACTGCAACCTTGGACCACCCACACAGGGGCACAAAAAACTGTCTTAAACCGCCCACGCAGGGGCATTGGAACCAAAACATAAACATCCCGCTCTGGGGAATCAGACTATTATAACCAGGACTCGAGTTAACCAAAACATACCCAAATACAGAAGCTAGACCAGAAGGAACCAGAACAAAACCTGAGCAATGCGGAGTGAGGAAGAGGTGGTCCATCCAAAGGCTATTCTGGTGGCTTCTCCTCCACCACTTCGCACCCGCCGTATTGTTCCCGAAGTGCTTCCCAGTCCTCCTCCACGTTTGCCTTGGTGGTCGAGGTTTCCTCAGCTAGAGGGCTTTTTGGAACCTGCCCCGACGTCGCCGCTGGTAGTTGTTCTTCCGCGTCCTGGCTTCCCACAGGGGATTTTCCCAAGCTGCTTGCACCTTCATCTTCCTCAGGTTCTTCGAGGAAGAGGATTGAGACGTGGGCGTTTATGCGTGGCCTATCCCTCGTGCTGCCAAACGAGAATATGGCAGACCCAAATGCTGGAGCAGGAGCAGGCTCCGACTCAGAATCGCCCGTGTCCAGAATCTGGCTTGCCTGAAGGGGAGTGGCCGGAACTCCTCTGTGGCATCGACAGCGGCAACATTGCACCTTCGGTCTATCAGCTGAAGGGCGAGCTGGCCTTCCACGCGCTAGTCCTTTGCGACGGAACATTGCTGCAAGGCCAAGTGAGGATGCAGAAGCTGTAATGGCTCTGCGCCCCACAGTCCAGAGCCCCCTTCGAACAGTGCCCCTACAATACACAATGTAAATTCTGGAAATAGAACCCACAGCCCTGGATAACTGAACAAGGAAGCCACAGATGAGCGTCTGAGCGCCATGATCCAATCTACCTCCCTTAAAATGAACTCGAGTCGCCATAGATGCAACCCGCCTACTTGCCATAGTATCATAACCTGCATTAATGGCCTGCCGCCTGCCCTTAATTGTAATTCCATGGAGGCGGAGAGTGGAGTTAATGAGGAGATTGGGCACGGGATGGCACATGGCCTCCCTGTGGCTCAGAGTTGACAGTTGTCTCGTCACCCGCATCCGGGGTTTGTGACTCTAGCGTTATTGTTCTCCTCTTTCTTCAATTCTTGCTTCTTACCACAAACATGGGTTCCTCTTATGAAAATTAGAGAAGATGCAATACAGATTATAAGACATGAAAGACAATGAACACTAAAATATAAAATAAATTAGGCTATAAAAATTTTATACGCCGTATACCTCAACATCAACAATGTCAATGCCATTTTCCCCCATAAAAGCAAGAAACTCGAACAGGTTTTCTTCAATGAGGTGATAGTGGCCACTATGTGGGGAGATGACCTATATAAACAAAGCAAATAAAATGTAACCATAGAAAATGACACCTTAGGACTTAGCATTCAACCTTTAGGAAAAGCTTAGGCACAATCGTGCTAACTAATTTACATGACAAAAATATCAAGTTGTAAATAACTTGTGAAAACAAAAGGAAAGAAAAAGACAACATATAATAAATAATGTATGACAGATGACTGGAAAATTGCATCATAGAAGAAAAAAAATATCCTATGGTTACCCATACATGTGGGTGGGTAACCTACCCCAATATGTCATGATCCTTAGGGTCCAGAGGAAGTAAACCCCCTACTACCATAATGATTGATTGGTTGCATCTTCGCCTCCAAACAACTACCATGATTTCCCTTACACATCATATTATTCAAAGATTTAGAAAACAACACAATAAACAAGGATACAAAATTGCATTTGATAATGATGATACATTCAAAGCATTATGAGGTTAATAAATTAGTTCTGTGCAAATCTAAAAAATATGGTAATTTGAAAAGTCTCACTATGCCTTTTTGATCACAAATCTAAAAATGTGAAACAAAGATCTATGTAATTATTTGATGAAGAACTCATATTATTGTTTAAGAAAAAACAAAAAACATTTTTTCAAACACTAATTTTTTTTTAGCATTCATTTCATTGGAACATAAGTTTTTTATAAACAATATCCCATTGGGATGAGACAATGTGCAAAAATTGTAATACATGGCGCTACTGTGAAACACATGAGTTTTAAAAATTGGAATGAAAGACAACTTCGATGTTTACACTATTAATTTCTCACGCATCAATGCTTAATTTCATAAAAAGATAAAATAATAATGCAATGGCTAAAGCACATATATCCAATATTCAACAAATATATTTTTAAGTTTTACAAAGGTGTCTCAACATAATTTATTTCATGGTTTGACACTTGATCAGTTCCAAATATTTCTTTTTAGGCAAGGGTCAAAGCCCAAAAAAAAAAGTTCATGTAGGTTGGATTTATCAATATAGGATTAGTCCTCTAATGTTGCACTCCTTTCAGAATTTCAAACTAATATTGGGCAAGTTTTCCTTTGGATGTCAAACATAATAAATTGATGTTGATGACAAACAATAGAGAGAAAGAGAGAGGATGGAAGATATTAACTGAGAATCATAACACATATCATGGGTCAAATTGTCAACAATAGATATGTACTTAAAAACTTTTGTACTGTATCAACAAATTTACCAAATATTCTACACCATGTTCTTTTAGAAGTTCAATCATAACCTGCTAGTTAGCACCCTCTGCATCTGCAAATGGCTCCAAAAGAAATTATCTCGCTTATGTCCTCAAACTAAATAATGCACATAGTGGATTTAGTACCACTGGTGTTCCAAAATTGAAAAGCAAAAACAAATTAATAAATACACTAAAAAATGTAAACATTTATAACAACAAAAGATTTGGAAGGTGAAAATTTCACTCCTTGCTCTTGATTTATAAAACAAGCTTTCAATTGGAAATAAGCAATGGTACCATAGATGAGAACTATAGTAAGGCTCAAGTGGAAATGGCTAATGATAAAGAAGAGGCATTCAATGCCAAGATGATAATTTTAAAGACTTTTATCTAGGAGTGGATGGAGGTAGCCATCAAAACTCTTATCTCACATCTCTCAAAGGATCTGTGATTGTGAATCAAGACCAAGAGGGAAGTTGCCTATGGAAGAAAGGAGAATATTGATTAACGTCAAATGATACATCCCTTCCTATTTTCATTTTATTAGTCTTGCGAAATGAATCTCATTCTGAGAGCCTTTGTTCACAAAGTGTGCTTTTGGTTTCCTTGTAAAGCATATTCCAAGCAGATTATGGTATCATATGAGATTCCTAGTGAATCTATTCTTTCATCTCTATAGAAAATTCTATTAGAATTATCGACACAAAAATAATGAACCCTCTAGAAAAAGAAATATAAACAAGTTAGTGAAAAAAGGTTGAAGGAAGAGCCTATAATTAATAGTTTTGGCTTTGAGCTCAGGAATTATATTCAAGCCCAAAAGCCACAAAAGGATACAAACAGTGAAATTGTGGAATCCAAGAAAGATCTATAGCCTATATTACGATACTATTGGAGGAGATTTTCACATGTTGTTGGCTTGAGGGGGGTTTGGACCCAGGTTCAGAGTTAGCTACGCCAACCAACAAAACCCTACATTGTCGGCCCTTTCGGCAACAACCCATGTAGCGCAGGTAGTCTCACCCGAGGAAGTATTGGGGGATGATTGAACCAGGGTTCTACATCCAGCGGTCTATGTGATGTTTCCTATTACTTCTAGGGCTTTGTTCTGACATTCGCATACCCTAACCCTTAAACTGCAGAAATTACAACAAATCGCATATAATAAGTTCTAACTCTGCATCGATTCATTTAAACATTCATAACATCATATAATTAACCAGCTCTATTACTTTTGTGCATCTATTAAGCATGTTTCACAATAAATTGCAGGAAATAGCACGAATACACAATAAATGCATAAGTAAAGATTACACGTAAATGCACTGATAGTTCTCCAAAACAGTCTTTATTATACTCAGATCTTATGTTACAGGCTCTTTCTTCCCTGTGCACACAGCTTCAAGGGCTCGCGCACTCAGCTACAAACTTACCAAGGTTTCTGCACACACAGCTGTAGGAGCCTTCCCCTTCGCCTAAGTAAAGAAAACAAACTCTTTTGACTTAGATCACTAGCTCATACAATCTTAGATATATTGATTTCTTCATGACTCTTTATGACTCTTTTTATATCTTCTTCTTTTACAATACCATGGTCCGCGAACCATGGGTGGGTCATAACACAACTTAACTTCTAACAAACTAAGGGGCTTTGACCTTCCTAAATCCCCTTTGACTCCTAACGACCTTCGTGCTTTGCTCCTCAAAATGTGGAGACTTTACAATAATAGCAAAAATTATTTCCCAAAATTGACCCCAGTGGACCTTGTCCCAACACCTCGATACTAAAACACTTGACCAATCCTCCCCCCATGAATCTCCATCCACTCATTTTGTTTCTCAATTTTATTTTTTCTCCATGCATTATCCTTTTCTATTATCCCATCATTTGTTGCCCAAGCATTACCGTTGGGTAATCCACCATGATGAGGGACTACAATAGCACCTCGATATATAGAAGCATGATCCACACGTCTAACAGAAGTTGCAGCCTTCATAGGATATGTAAATATGGGTAAGGAATTCTTGTCATTCGGCCATACAAGTTCACACTCACCTCCAACTATCAAAATCAAGGAACTCACTTATGCTTCTCTTGGTAAATCAAACAATGCAAGGATGAGCCTGGGATCCATATCTACAGCTAAATTGAAAGGTGGAGCTTGCATCGGCCTTATGGTAGTAAGGGACCCTTTGGGAATTATGTTACATACTGGGGCTCTTGACTTCTATATTGCATGTATGACCAAAAAACGTTTTGGTTCCCATCCAGCTGAATATATGGAGAGGTTCCATCTTTCGGCAAGATGTCTCAATCCCTTTTGTCCTTTGGCATAGAACCAAAAACATGCACACAAATGTTGCTTGAGTTGGATTTTGTTTTGCCCAAAAGAAAGTATCTAAACCTTTCCTCAACAGTTGAAACCCATTGTGGTTCTCTCCTGATCAACTCAGCCAAAAGTTCTAAAATATGTTCATTCACCCTTGGTATATCAAATGTTGTGCAAATTCCAAAAGCATCTGCCATAATCTTCTTCTTCTCTAACTTTAGACATTCTTCATCACATGCAAGCTTTCTCTAGCCCAGAGGCACTCTATTTGAATTCGACTGCACTTGCTAAAGAGGAGTAGGCAATTTGTGAAGAATAGAGGATTCAAAGAGAGGATCAACTTTGGCATTGTTGCCTCGAGCATCACACGGGACCTTTGCAGTCAATCAACCAAATGAACAAGTAATAGTCATTAGAAATTCACATCTAGTATTAGGGCATGGAAGAGATGGGTGAAATGAAGAAGTACAAGTATCCCTACAATCTCTCCGAGGAGCTACACAAGGTTGCCCACATGAGATTCTACCTACTGATGATGATTTTTCCTTGGAAACTAAGTCACATGGAGGTAGATGGCATGTCCTAGTACACACATGCATTCCACATTATCGTGGTTTCCCACAGAGCTTGTTTCATCTAATGTCCCGAGAACCACATGGCACATTTTTCAGAGCTACATGACCCCCACACATTCTTTTGCAACATGAATAGTACAACGAGGGAAATCCCTGAAATGGAAATCATGAGTCGTAGGATGACCACATGTCTGAGGAATGGAGTAGGGATATGAGCACGACGGAATGGGTGTTCCACAAGGGACTAGAGGAGGAATTGAGGTATTCCCACATGCACAAGAAAGATCTATGAAAATAGTTTCAAGATAGGGTGGACAGTGGCCACTATGGCAAAGCTCTTGGAAAATATTCTTTCCACATTGCAACTTTTTCCCAAAGGGAATTTGACATAAATGTGGATCCCAATCACCTAAACGAGTAATTGGACCCCCTTGATTTGCAAGAGGGTAGCATATTTCACTGCATCTATGTCTACCACAATTTTCTTTTGTCCACAATGCTTTTCACATGTGAATTCATCATTCTCCTCCATAGATACCATGGTCTTCCAACAATGGACCATCTTAGATGATGATCCACGTCGACATTTTTTATTAACAAAAACCAAACAAGGAGAACATTTCCCCTGGTGACATGTATTTATACACAAATTTTTTCCACGTGGAAGAAGCTTCTCACCTACCTCTTAGTAGTTTGGTATGCTATCCATACAACTCTTCCTCTGATTTTGCAGCCGATTTTTACCACAGGGGCAAGATTTGACCTTCCTAGGTGATAGTTCACACTCTCCACATTCTCCAGGATGACATATCTTGTTTCACTTATGATTCTGACAGGAGATAATTTTCATGCACGGGTTCTTACATGCAAATACACCCTTTTTCTAGTTTATTTCCCCTTGGATCTCCATATCACCACTATTGGATTTCCAGTCTATTTTAAATCTACTTTTTGTTTTAGGATAGAAGGTTCAATCCTTAACTATAAAAGTAAATAACATTTTTATTATATTTTAATTATCTTTTGACAAAAATACTCATTACTTTTCTACTTAATCATATTGAATCATTACTTTTGCGCTTAGTCATATTAAGTATAAACATTCATTTTGTATTTTCTAATTTCTCTAGGAGGAACTAAGCTGCCATGCAGCACTTGTTGTAAGAACGAATGACTTTCAAACTTACTGTAAGAGGGCATGGCTTGTAAAGTACATCCCCTTTCTGTGTATTCATGACCACTTCACTTTGGCAATGTGTATGCACAACGTGTCATCATCGAAGCACTAAAGAAACTAAGACAACCATTTACAGCACCAAGCGATACAATTTCTGGTGAAGTACAACAGAGAATAAAAACATTATGGATATAGTTCTAAGGATATACCAAGTTCCATCCCTCCCCTATATCTAAAGAGGGTAACGATATGATGTTTGAACCTAGGTAGGGCACCATGGTCTTTTAGAACTAGCAATGAGATCCCGATGCCAATTTGGATTGTATTTCACATTGAAAAATAGGATTGAGCAGCTTTCACGAGATTCTGAAAAACCAAAATTTGAGGTAGCTTGTGGCCTATATTCTTTCCTATGAAATTATATGCATTCATATTTATTGTTTTCTATAATAATTACAGTCAGTGAGCTAAAATAATGATGATGTTGCAGATGATAATTGTAGGCACCATGTGAGATCATTAAAATACTGTTCTAGGCACCATGTGATATCTTTAAAATACTTGAAAGGGTTTTGGATGTTTTCAGAGATAGATATAAGGGTTAACTAAAATAATCATTCGTTTCAGATTGTGAAGCAATAAACAACGCTCTTGGACCTCATTTTTCAATATTTTGTAATTACATTAGAAGTCCTAATACCCAAATAAACCCTGAATTCATTCACAATATAACACAGAAGAAATCACAACGAAATTTATGGCTTTGCAAAACCAAAAACTCTATTCAGTGCATACATAAATGTGTGTGTCTTCTTTTTTTAGAGAACAAAGAGGAATGGATTGAAAAAACATGTAAACGAAGTAGTAGTTGTTCCTTGCTATATCCCATTGTGGCAAAATAGAAAGGTATCGGACTTTGATCAGTGAAAATATATCACAGAAATGTGTCGAACTTTGATCAACAGAAATATATCATAGAAGGATATGGACAACGTAAAACTGGATGAGAGGCTATGGAGAATACTCTTATATATGGTCCTGGCATTACATCCACTCTACATTTTTCAATGCCCTAGACATTTTTGTGTGTACCCTTATGGTTCAATAAACTAGCAAGATCCCCGACACAATTTTTTCCTGCTTCCGGTTTAACCTACATCTTAACACGGGAACCATAATTAACAGAAAGTATTAAGAAGGAAGTGGGAAGTAAGTTTGTTTTTCCCATTATACTAGGAATATTTATTTTTAAATTAGGATTAAGTAGTAATTGATGGATATATCTCTTCAACACTGAACTAGATGGTAAATGGTGCCATTAATAAAATATGGAGTTAATCATGTAGCTAATCGGTTTCTTCCTAGAACATTATAAGCTTTATTGGAAAGGTTGGAAATGAGATTTGAAGTGGTGGTTCTAAACTTTTATAGGTTTCCTGTATCAATATCTTAAAAACTGGGATTTTCATAGGTTTATCTTTGTAATGCAAATGCAATTAACAGGAACAAATATATTAACCATGGGAAGCACATTATATAGGAAAGACAATCGATGTCCTTATATTACCTTAAATTGGTTGTTGTATTTTTCTTACGATGGGCCATAAAGGTGGGGTTCCTAAGCCCATTCTAGTTCTCGTTCAACGCATTGTGAGCTCAAGCCATAACTCCACCTATAGTGCTACATGCTACAACGCAAAGTATTTCTGAATCCATGGTTACACAAATCATACAAGTAATTTCCTTTCCATTGTTTCGCTTAAAACATGGCATTCTTCTAATTTGCGAATGCAATTTCAAATCAAAGTCATCCATGACCAGAGCAATACAAATGCCTAACCAAATCACTACAATCCTAGGTTTAGAGGGTGATGTAGAATGAATCTGATACCATTTCTGAGTGCCTCTATCTGATGCAACACGCAGGGTCCAAGTAATAGAGAAAATAGAGGTCACAAAAATCTCTAATATGAGGAAGAGTGCTAGTCTTTGAAGATCACCTCTGAAGAACAACACTCGGCATACATTGGTGTTATCAGTGTTATCTAGGAATGGCTTCATAATTGGCTTGCCAAAGGTTCTGGATACGAGACTCTGGAGTCAAGATTTTGTTGCTAGAATTCGATGCGGGCTCACCGGTAAAGGCTGCAAGAAACCCTCATTTCATTTCATTCCCAAGGAAGCTTTAGGGGATAGTCGTGTTTTTGGTAATGAGGGCATCAACATCAATAGTTTCAAGCCTTATGAGTCAGGCTCGCCAGATGTCTCTTGCATTGGACGGATAAAGCTCAAGACGAACAAGGCCAAGAAGCTCAAAGCCCTAACCAGTGCCCGTCGTGAAGATCGACGACCAAGAAAACCCCAGGGGTGGAAAACTGGGGTGGTTCAAGAAACTGTGCAATTTTGGCAAGTGAAAAGTTGAATCTACGATGGAATTTTCAGATTCTAGAGTTACGGCCTCTCATAATATGTAGAATGTGGGGGATATTGTTGAGGAGGAGGGGAGGTCTCGTGCTTCAGTTCTGCGGATCTCAGATTTGAAACGCTTTGCGTCATAGCGAGAGTGAGCGCATTATCAAACCATGAAATCCATGAAGAATTCAAACAGACTCTCCTGGAAATCTGGCAGTGCACACACATGTCAAGTGGGAAATATAATGGTGCACACATGTGAAGTGGAAAACAGAAGAGTGCTTAAAAATATGTGCACAGATGTCAAACCAACATGGGAAGTATAGACAAAAACCATAGATGCACTGATTAAAAAGAAACGCCTATCGACCTAAATATAGATAATTGAAACGTCAAATATATGAGAGCCTAATAAAAACCATAATGGTGCACACATGTGAAGTGGAAAACAGAAGAGTGCTTAAAAATATGTGCACAGATGTCAAACCAACATGGGAAGTATAGACAAAAACCATAGATGCACTGATTAAAAAGAAACGCCTATCGACCTAAATATAGATAATTGAAACGTCAAATATATGAGAGCCTAATAAAAACCATAATGGTGCACACATGTGAAGTGGAAAACAGAAGAGTGCTTAAAAATATGTGCACAGATGTCAAACCAACATGGGAAGTATAGACAAAAACCATAGATGCACTGATTAAAAAGAAACGCCTATCAACCTAAATATAGATAATTGAAACGTCAAATATATGAGAGCCTAATAAAAACCAAAAGCCCTATTTCCATTTATGCACACTTACACTTCTATGTATCTAAAGTCGCAATCGGAATATATTTCCCTGAAAAATTATCTCAATTGGTATCTTGGTCACAAGCCAGAAATTAAAATAAATTATCATAAATTTAAACTCTATTACCATGCATCTTTTTAAATCCATCAAGTTGTGTATCTTTTTAACTCCATCAAGTTCAGTAAATAAGATTTCAGACCAAAGCATGCAAGGTAGAGTGGAAATGTTTTGGTGGGAAATAAAGGCTACAATAACATTTATGTGTAGAATCTATTCAAATCACCAAATATGTAACCAAACCATAAAATCACACATTTTTATGATTAAAATTATGAAACACTATGGAACAACTCAACTAATTAAAACTTATAGTCAAAACATAAAAATATATTAAATATGCTTCACATATATGACGTGATATTCTAATATGTGCAACATTGTTAATCTAGGTTGTCATTGATGTCAATAGTTCCTGTCAATCGTTGATGTCAGTGGCCAGGATGGCAAATACTCTTGAAGATGCCTTAGCCCTAACACATTGATGCAAGTCTTGTTGATACCCATGATACCTTTAAATAATCCCTAATCCTAATCATCTTGATGGCCTAATCCTAATAATTCCATGACAATGATGACCCTAGCTTTATTGAAAATCTAACCTTTCTATCCTAAGTCCGAAATGCATATGCCAAATATTTAATACTTCCCTAGGAGTATAAAGATGATGAAATCCCAAATAATGAAATCCTTGATAAAACCCTAACCCCAATTTTGTATAAAACCTAAACTCTAATAGTATAACAAAACTAGCCCTAAATAATATTCATTTGACTTCATAAAAAAACTAAAAATCCTAAATTCTAAACCTTCCTATAAAATCCCTGAACCCTAACCATACATTTACACTACCATACATTACCTTATTCTATGATATATTATCTTACATTACACATTACAAAACATATTTAATAAACATAATCTTTGGCTCCAAATATCCTTTTAAACAACATGAAAAATCCTTATTAACAACAATAAAATAACCTTGATTAATGGTAGACAAACATGGCATACATGTTCCCTATGACCATACATGGCAAACATAATGCAGGCAACATGGTGTATGGCAAACATGATGCACGCAACATGGTGTAACACATCACTCATGGGATACAACACTTGCATGGCACATAAGGTCTTATGTGATTCATATTTCACATGGCAGACAAGGTCTCATATGATCCATGTTTCACATGGCAGGCAAGGTCCTATATTATCCATCAAATGGTAGATAGATGTAATGTATACATCACATGGCACACAAATAAATAAAAAATCATAATATCCTAAAGATATGTCGGCTACTAAAAATATGATTGTCGGCTCTTCTTCATACATAATGTTATCACAAAACCATACCCGAATAGGTTGTTGATCAGGAAGACCTTGTGTAACTGTTTCAAACCAACTTTTGGCTAAGGCTTAGCCTCCCCAACTTGAGAGGGCTCTCTCACTAGGTTAAATATTTTAGTAAAAGATTAGATGGCTAACTCTATATAAAATAAGTGAAAACGTATAATTGGTTGAACACAATCAGTAAACATCCATTGGGTTTATGGAGTCAGAAAATGTTTCAGTATCACAGCGAAATTAGCTTTACATGGAAGTCAGGGCAACAAAAGTTTAATATATCAGTAACACATAAGAACATGTAGGAAACACAATCTACAAATGCATGAAGGAAGTTAGAGCATTGCCAATGAGTTCTAAGTAACATACATTCATACTACTGCAAATGAGGAAATGTGTTCAACCATAAGATAGTCAAGCATTGAACTCTTTCTGAATCCTGAGTAATAAATCCAAGTTCTGTATTACATAAAAACATAGTCTTCTACAATGACACAATATGAGTGTTTCTCTCAAAAATCTCTAACCCCTAGTGCATTACATCTCTTGTCATATATAGATTTCATTACAATCTTGGATTCCTTCCTCCAGCATGAGGGGAATTCGAATTTTACTTGACCTGACACATATTGATACTTAAACAAACTATTAATTACAACTAGTTGTTAACTAACAGTCCTAGAGACCTAATACAACTAGGAGTGTAACTCCTTATTATGCTAGCAACAACCTAGGATGTGGAATAAATTTGGTTTTTGACAGCTTCTCCTTCTTAAATTTGAACTTGGTGATGTCCATAAGCCCCCAGCTGGCCTCCAATACCTTCTCCTTCATCTGCCCTGAAAACTAGGAAACTATCCCCTGCTCTGTTCTAGCTGAAAAATAGGTGCTGGGACAGAGCTCTTTTCTCCTCATAAAAATTGTATTTTACAAAACTGAAGGAGGCTTCTGTAGACCACTCTGTGATGAACATAAACCTCTCTTAGTTTTTTGCAATACCTTTCCTACTGCCTAGAAACTGTCTTTGAATATCATGTGTAAACTGGAAATTGTGATTTCTGAAAAACTGCTCCTACAGCAGTTTCGTAGCGCAATTTGAGTCATCAACTTCTCCCATATCATAATTAATTTGAAGAAATTGAAAGAGGTTTTTGTAGCTCATTATCTTAGGAATGAAAACCTCTTTCATTTTTCCAAAATATTCTTTCAGTTGCTCAAGAGACCTCCTGGAATTTGACTACTTAAAACAATTTTTCTGCTAAAAAAGGTTGCTTCAGTGATTTCGTAGCGCAAGGTTTGGTATGTGTATATGTCTTCATATTTGCCTTTGATTAAGGTTCAAACCTTTTTATTTGAACTTCTTATGTCTCTACAGCAACATACTTTCAAAATAATCCCCCTTTTATTTCAAGATTGATCCACAAAAATAAAATTGGCAGCTACAGCAGTTTCGTAGCGCATCTAGTGCAAATTATGGGTTTTGCACTACAAAAACTCCTAACTACGAATCCCCGATTTTGTAGCGCATATAATGCATTTTTTGAGTTTTTCACTATGAAAAATCCTAGGCAATCTTCCAATAGCTTCTCCTTAATCTACCCTGAAAACTAGGAAACTGTCCCCTGCTCTGTTCTGGCTAAAAAATAGGTGTTGGGACAGAGGTTTTTTCTCCTCATCAGAAATGTATTTTGTAAAACTGAAGGATGCCTTTGTAGAACACTTTGTGCTGAAAAAAACCTCTCTTGTTTTTTTTCAATACCTTTCCTACTGTCTTTGAATATCAGGTGTAAGCTGGAAATTGTGATTTCTGAAAAACTGCTCCTACAGCAGTTTCATAACGCAATTTGAGTCATCAACATATCCCATATAATAATGAATTTGAAGAAAATAAAAGAGGTTTTTGTATTTCAGTATGTTAGTAATGAAAACCTCTTTCAGTTTTCCAAAATATGCTTTCAATTTCTCAAGAGACCTCCTGGAAGTTGACTACTTAAAACAGTTTTTCTGCTAAAAAAGGTTGCTTCAATGATTTTGTAGCGCAAGGTTTGGTATGTGTATATGTCTTCATTCCTTGAATTTGCCTTTTCTCAAGGTTCAAACCTTTTTAGGTGATCTTCTTATGTCTCTGCAACAGCATACTTTCAAAATAGTCCCCCTTTTATTTCAAGATTGATCCACAAAAACAAAACTGGTAGCTACAGCAGTTTCCTAGCGCATCCAGTGAAAATTATGGGTTTTGCACTACGAAAACTCCTAACTACGAATCCCCGATTTCGTAGCGCATATAATTCATTTTTTGAGTTTTGCGCTATGAAAACTCCTAGGCAATTTTTTAGCGCATGTCAATTTTGAAACAACCTAACACATGACACTTTTGAAATAATGTGGGATCTATGATAAGAAAAATAAGGTTGTTGACCTTTATTTAATAATGGAAACAATACTCCAACTCTATGATTTAGAATATAAAACGAAAACAATAAAAATTACTTGACCAAGACTAACAAACTTTGGAACCATACCAGTTGTCCAAAATTTTAGAACTTTTTACAGTGATAACACATAACAATTTGACTCATAAAAAGGTATATATACACGTTTGTGTTCCTCGCTCTAAATGAAGACATCTCGGTCAATGAATATAGGAGAAGAAGCATAGAAGAAAACAAGAGGCCGGGGAGAACAAAGGGTATTTCTTTTAGGCATAAAAACTTAGACTATTTTAAAGAGGACGTTGAGATTTTTGTTTGGGCTAATTGATTGGCTTATCATCCTAGATATCAAGAAGAAGACTTCGGTGTACTCATGACATCAAACTCAGATTAATAGTAACAATCACTTTTTCAGAACTCGGACCTCATATTGCAGCTCAAACCTCCCTAGAACTTGTTCAAAACTCAGACAGTGCACATCTACCACTCCATTACAGCTCGGAAGTGGTCTATAGGACAAAATTGTTGACAGTGAGCTCAGATTGTTATAAGTTTTGTGGGAGACTTAATGGTAGACATCAATTCTTGACAGAATTCTAGTAAATCTAGCAGCAACAACTTGAAGGACATTGGAAGACATTTGTGAGACCAGCAGTAGTTTTGTTCAATTCCTTGTTAGAGAAAAACATCAATTGGAAGTGTATATTGAACATTTTGCAGCTAGTCACTTTAGATATCTTCCAAAAACATTGTTGAAGACCCAGAAATATGGCAGTGAGCCATCATTGAATACTTGTATTTGTGCTTGAGCATACTTTTGTAAGAAAAGAAACATGTGGGCAATACTTGTGTGAAGGCAGAGTCTTGAGAAGCTCGGACAACAAGACTTAGAATTGTGGAGCTCATTAAAATCCTAGATTACAGTCCCGTGGAAGAATTATAGCCTCAGATCTTTGAAGTGGAGGACAAATCTGTGTGGGTAGAAACACCTATTGTGAAGATTTGGATTTGAGGAATAGTGCTTAACATTGGTGCTTGGCTTTATGGAGGAGAAGTGAAGTATTTAGACAGTGAAGGAGCCTTGGCAGTGAAGAAATTGAAGCTCTAGACAGTGAATTATTTTGAGCTTTAGACAGTGAAGCTTTTGAGAGTATTGGGCATCATATCTGAAGCAGTTTGTTGAAAACATCCTTGTGAAGACTTGGGTTGATTTAAGGAACTTTTGAAGACATCATCATTGAGCTAATTCTGAAAACCACTTGAAGCATAATTGGAGGCTTGATTAAAGATTGATCTAAAGTATTGAAGTCAACATTATTGAAGATCTTGGAGACATTAATTGGAGACCATGATGCATCGTTAAAGTCATCATGAGGTAACCTTAAAGAATTTTGTCTGGATGACATGAAGAGTTGTGGTGACACCTTCTATGAGACAAGGTTGTCATTGATGATATGACGCGACGATTAAGAGAAGGGATTGTTGAAGACTGACAGGGTTTGTGGAAGAAGACTTTAGGAGATGTGAAGAACAACCTAACATATCATGACAAAGAAAAGCTAAAGGATTGGTGTCCTTGGAGTTGGTTCTCCTAAACTCAAGGTTGGTGCCTTGGATAAGATGAGGTCGAAGCCCTATAGGTCAGAGCCTCACTAAAGTCCAAGTAGGTGCTTGGCATGTCCCAAGTTGGAGCCTAGGTGTCTTCATCAAGGGTTGAAGCCCTAACCATATTGTACTTGATTGCTTATAAAGATTATATTAATAAAAGAGTTTACCTCTATTGTTAATTTTTGTTTTCTAAATATAAGTGATCTATTTGGTAAAAATAACAATTGAAAAGAAATAATGATTCATCCCCCTCTCAGTATTTCCAACAATTGGTATCAGATCCAGTACCTTCACTCAATGCCTAACAGCTTGAAGGTTGATCATTAGAACACAAATGGCAAAGACAAGGAAGAAAGTCTCCAATCCTCCTAAAGATGTATCTCCCTCAACCACTGAAACTGAAGTCAATCAATTTGTGAAGGCTCCATTGTTCAATGGAAAATTTGATATATGGGAAGCAAGAATGAGGACTTTATTAAAGACTCAAGGCATTGAAGTCTGGAAATCGGTGATTTTTTATAGCATGATGGATGGAGAATCCAAGGAACATAATACAAGAGCAATGAAAGCAATCTCGAATAGGCTACCTGGTTCTATGAAGGCCAATTTTGAAAAATGTTCGTTAGCAAAAGGCATATGGGATAAACTTCATGATCTTCACTCAAAAGGAGCATTGACAATGATCTCTAGTCAAGAAAATGATGGAAAAAAGAAGGAAATCCAGAGCCCGTCAAGGAAGCTGAAGATAAGAGTGATAACATCAAGGCTAAAGAAGATCTAGAAGATGAAGAGAATGAAGAATATTATGAAGAAAATCTCCTTACTAAAATTATGGCTGCCATAGAAGGGATTACCAATTTGAAAAATGAAAATGAGGAACTTAAGAAGAAAGTGCAAGTTGGTGACCAGGACAAGACAAGGAAGGAAGTTGACCTTGTCAAGCTTCAAGTACAAGAAAGATACAAGGAGCTCGCCAAGATTAAGGAATAATTTCATCAAAACAAGAGAAAGCATCATGAAGAATTCATATCCATGACAAATCAATTGGATAAGGCAAAGAAACGAGAAGATACCTTGTCAAGCCACCTTAAACAAAGGCACAAGAGCTTGAACAAACTTGAAGCATAGATTGGTCAATATAAGGAAGATGTCTCCTCCCTTAGATCTCAACTAGAAGAAGCAAGGAAATAAGCACAAGAAGCTGAAAAGGAGAGAAACACCAACTAGAAGAAAAGGATGATGACATCACTAAGTAAAAATCATATATCCCTTCTCTTAAGGCCCAATCATGTGAAGCAACCAAGATGAAGGAAGAAATGGAGATCATTCTATCAAGGAAGGATGAAGAATGCAAGAAAATGAAGGAGGAAATTGTCTTTCTTAAAAAGGAAGTTGACTTGCTGAACAAGAACTTGAAAAGTTCTCAAACCCTAGATGGCATCCTAAGTCATCAAAGTTCTCCCCTCAATAAATTAGTTCTTGGCTATGCAAGTGAATCCTCAAGCGAGAATGATGCAAACCATAATGCTTCAAATAACAAGCATGTGAGGAAGCCTGGAAGAAATGTTGATGCTCCCAATTCCAGCAAAGGAAGGAGAAGATTCAAGACAACTATGGAAGAAACCCTTCTCCAAGAAGAAATGCAGATGGTGTCAAGGATGCAAGAAGCAACGGTTATCATCAAAGAATCCCAAGGAAAAAATATTTTAGAAGTACATCAAGGAAATATCCATATCCTAGTTACCAAAGTATATTTCTTGGTTATTTCTATTCTTGTACAAACTTTGGGCACATGGAAAAAGATTGTAGGGCATATCACAAAGACATATTTAATGGTCCCCGTCAATCTTCAAGAAGAAATTTTGCAAGAAGTCATGAATTCTTATTCATGAACAACATAGATTGCTTCAAGTGTCATAACTTTGGACATATGGCACGTGATTGTAACTTGACTTGGGCCCCTGCACAAGCTAGAACCGTGCCAAAGAAGAAAGTTACACAAGTATGGATAAGGAAGAAAATTAAATCTAGAAGTCTCTTGAACGCTCCAGCCAACAACACATGTTGTTGACCTGATGTAGTTATCCTTGGTATTCCTAGGATTTGATGGGGAAACTCTACCAAAAGGAAGACCATGCATACAGTTAGGGGGAGCTTATTATGATTAGGCATTCTTGTAGAAGCTATTCATGGATGGACCCTATGAAATCCTTGATGAGCCACATGGACAATCATCCTTTGATAGATCGCCTCTTGGGAGAAATTCCATTTAAGGACATGATCCCTTATTTATACATGAACTATTATTAAAGATCTCTTCCACTTGATCACTAAGCAGGTAATCTTTCATGAGCTAGAGGATATCGTGCAGACAGGGGGATTTGGTTCATCACATGAAGAAATGCAAACACAACTATCATGGACCATAGTTCCAGACATAAATATCACCATGAAAAGGGGAATAATGTACCTATGAAGAACTACTATTCATGAAGAAAAGAAGAAGCTTGATAGGGGGAGTACTTGGGCACCCCATTTGCCACTCATGTTAAAGGGGGAGAGAATGTTGAAAGGGCAAGAATATTGTCGTCAATGACAAAGGGGGAGATCGTTAATCTAGGTTGTCATTGATGTCAAAAGTTCATGTCAATCATTGATGTCAGTGGTCGAGATGGAAAATACTCTTGAAGATGCCTTAGCCCTAACACATTGATGCAAGTCTTATTGATACCTATGATACCTTTAAAGAAGCCCCAATCCTAATCAGCTTGATGGCCTAATCCTAATAATTCCATGACAATGATGACATTAGCTTTATTGAAAACCTAACCTTGTTATCCTAATTCCGAAATGCATATGCCAGAAATTTAACACTTCCCTAGGAGTATAAAGATGATGAAATCCTTTATAAAAACCTACCCTCAATTTTGTATAAAACCTGAACTCTAATATTATAACAAAACTAGCCCTAAATAATATTCATTTGACTTCATAAAAAAATAAAAATCCTAAATTCTAAACCTTCCTATAAAATCCCTAAACCCTAACCATACATTTACACTGCCATACATTACCTTATGCTATGATATATTATCTTACATTACACATTACAAAACATATTTAATAAACATAATCCTTGTCTCCAAATATCTTTTGAAACAACATTAAAAAATCCTTATTAACAACAATGGCATAAATTTGATTAATGGCAGACAAACATGGCATACATGTTCCCTATGACCATACATGACAAACATAATGCAAGCAGTATGTTGTAACACATCACTTATGGGATACAACACTTGCATGGCAGATAAGGTCTTATGTGATTCATCTTTCACATGGCAGACAAGGTCTTATATGATCCATGTTTCACATGGTAGACAAGGTCCTATATTATCCATCACATGGAAGATAGATGTAATGTATACATCACATGGCACACAAATAAATAAAAAATTATAATATCCTAAAGATATTATAGAGTTGAAACTTCTGTGATCCATAACATGTTTGTAAGAATAATTTCAGCAAAATCACATAGAAAGTCATTTGTTAGCAAAATCACTAGTTGGTTCGAAACGCATCGACAAATGACTTTCTATGTGATTTTGCTGAAACTATTCTTACAAACATCCTAAAGATATGTCGGCTACTAAAAATATGATTGTTAGCTCTCCTTCATACATAAAAATTTGACTCATAAAAAGGTATATATACACGTTTGTGTTCCTCGCTGTAAATGAAGACATCTCGGTCAATGAATATAGGAGAAGAAGCATAGAAGAAAATAGGAGGTTGAGGAGAACAAAGGATATATTTTTTTAGGCATAAAAACTCGGACTGTTTTAAAGAGGACGTTGAGATTTATGTTTGGGCTAATTGATTGGGTTATCATTCCAGATATCAAGAAGCAGACATCGGTGTACTCATGACATCAAACTCAAATTAATAGTAATAGTTACTTTTTCAGAACTCGGACCTCATATTGCAGCTTGGACCTCCTTAGAACTTGTTCAGAACTCGGATAGTGCATAGCTACCACTCCATTACAACTCGAACAATGGTCTATAGGATAGGAATGTGGACAGTGAACTCAGACTATTATAAGTTTTGTGGGAAACTTAATGGTAGACATCAATTCTTGACAAAATTCTGGTAAAGCTAGCAGTAACAACTTGAAGGACATTGGAAGACATTTGTGAGACCAACAATAGTCTTGTTAAAGTCCTTATTAGAGCAAAACATCAATCGGAAGTGTATATTGAACATCTTCCAACTAGTCACTTTAGATGTCTTCCAAAAACATTTTTGAAGACCTAGAAATGTGGCAGTGAGCCATCATTGAAGACCTGTATTTGTTCTTGAGCAGAATTTAGTAAGAAAAGCAACATGTGAGCAGTACTTGTGTGAAGGAAAAGTCTTGAGAAGCTTGGGCAACAAGATTCAGAATTGTGGAGCTCATTAAAAGCCTAGATTATAGTCTCGTGGAAGAATTACAACCTCAGATCTGTAAAGTGGAGGACAAATATGTGTGGGTAGAAACACCTATTGTGAAGCTTCGGATTTGAGGAATAATGGTTAGCATTGGTTCTTGGCTCTGTGGAGGAGCAATGAAGTATTTGGACAGTGAAGGAGCCTTGGGCAGTGAAGAAATTGAAGCTCTAGATAGTGAATTATTTTGAGCTTTTGAGAGTATTAGGCATCATATTTGAAGCAGTTTGTTGAAAACATCCTTGTGAAGACTTGGGTTGATTTGAGGAACCTTTGAAGACATCATCATTGAGCTAATTCTGAAAACCACTTGAAGCATAATTGGAGGCTTGATTAAAGATTTATCTAAAGTATTGAAGTCAACATTATTGAAGATCTTGGAGACATTAACTGGAGAACATGATGCATCACTGAAGTCATCATGAGGTAACCTTGAAGAAGTTTGTCTGGGTGACATGAAGAGATGTGGTGACACCTTCTATGAGACAAGGTTTCCATTGATGATATGACGTGACGATTAAGAGAAGGGATTGTTGAAGATTGGTAGGGCTTGTTGAAGAATACTTTGGGAGACATGAAGAACAACCTAACATATCTTGACAAAGGAAAGTTAAAGGATTGGTGTCCTTAGAGTTGGTGCTCCTAAACTCAAGGTTAGTGCCTTGGATAAGATAAGGTCGAAGCCCTAGAGATCGGAGCCTCACTAAAGTCCAAGTAGGTGCTTGGCACGTCCCAGGTTAGAGCCTAGGTGTCTTCATCAAGGGTTGGAGCCCTACCCATATTGTACCTGATTCATTATAAAGATTATATTGATAAAAGAGTTTACTTCTATTGTTCATTTGTGTGTTCTAAATATAAGTGATCTAATTGGTAAAAATAACAATTGAAAAGAAATACCGATTCACCCCCCTCTTAGTATTTCCAACAACATCTAATGTTTAGGCGATATCAAAATCCTCATAGGATTCAAAACAATTTCATAAAAGTCTAGTACTGCTATCTTCATAATGCACATTCAAATTACTAGATAAACAACTTGATATCCAAGTTAAAAACTGGTATCATAAGTTTAATGGATATAACCCTAATAATAAAAAATGTAGATATGCATGAAAATTTAAGTGTTCAACTAAAGGAAATGTGTCCTCTCCTAATTAGTCAACACTTCTCCTTGTAGGTATTCTTCATAATGTATTTGACCCAGTTGTAAGTCCATTGATTCCATTTTGGATAACATGTCAACTTTTCAATTTAATTCACTGTGAATGTGATCAAATGACATAAACCTAAATATTTTAATCAACTCCATAACTCTAATCATCCATTGATCCAATAAAAAAGTGTTTAAGGAAGTATAACATTTCAGCTAATATATAACAACATTTGAATCTCCTATTACTTCTAAGTTTAGATTGTTGAAGTGACACAATTCAAATGACTAACATAAACCATTTATTCATATTATTGTAGTACTCGTTAGATAGTCATATTTTTGTTCCTAGACTAAATTAGTCATTTTTAGTTGTATTATTTATTAGCTAGTCATATATTTTAACCCGGGACTAAATCAGTCGTTTATGTTAGTCGTTTTTAGTTGGGTCACTTAATATTGTTCATTTTTGGTAGTATTTCACTTGCAAATGTTGTGGTGACTAACATTTTTAGTCACCTAGTCACTAATTTCTCATTTTATACTAGTGTCCAACATAGCAACTGAAACTAAATTCTTCTTCAGACCCAGAACATACATGACATATTTTAATGTGAGAGGAGAACCATACTCCCTCTGAGAAGTAAATATACTGATGTTGGTCGCGCTATACCTTCCATCATCTCCCATATCGATGTGCATCTGGAGGTCCTTGTCCTCCAAGTTGCTAAAAATTTATTTGTTTCCTGTCATATGGAATGAGGCTCCACTATCGAGATACCACATTACCCATCACCAATGTCACCATGCATGCAATGAGGATGAAATCCAAATCAAATTGTGAATCTATAGCTTCACCTGTTGATCCTCCTGAGGGATTCTTGTCGGCCTTTTTGTGTGGAAACTTCATGGCACAGGGTCCCAACTCATGACAGTGAAAACATTTAATATTTGACAATTTTTTCTTCTTGTCCACTTGACTAGAATCACCTTTGGATTGGGATTTCTTCCCTTTCCCTTTCTTTTCCTGTCTAGCCAAGGCACAATTCTCCTCATTCTCAGCCTTGGATGACGTTTGTCTCTGGTGTTCCGCTTGAAATATTCATGTACCAAATTTAACCATAACCTTTCCCAGTTTGGTAGCTTCTCTTTCCTATTGACCGAATCCTGGTACTTGTGCCAACTATTGGGAAGGCCTAGAAGTGTTAGGCTTACCAGATCATCTTCTACAACTGTAACACCAACACTCCCAAGTTAATCACGAAATTGTGTGAACCTGCCAAGGTACTGTGGTATTTTGTTTCCCTTCTGCATTTTGATATTCCAAAGCTTATATTTGAGTGCCAGCTTCCAATGGTCACTACTATTGTGGAATAGTTTTTTCAATATCTACCACATTTCATATGGAATTTCTTTCCCTTGGAGATTAGAGGCAATATGGTCTCGTACTTTCTCCAATATGATGCTCCTTGCCTTTGTTATGCTCTTCTTCCAATCTGCTAAATCTTGTGCATCAGTTGGTGTTGGTTTCGAGACATAATTATCAGTGAATTCCTTCAACCCATTATCTTCCATGATTGCTTCCATATGGTCATTCCAAGCAATGTAATTTTAGCTTCCTCAAGGGCATACTCGAGCCTTAGATCATAGAACGCCATCCTGCTAGCTCTAAAGAGTAGGTCTTCAACCTCTTTCCTCCTGCAAAGATAGATTTGAATTCTTTCCTCTACTATGAATATAGCTTTGCTACCATGTAGAAATTCCTTGTAGATTCAAACTTCTAATGTAATTAAATAAAACAATAGACCTGAATCTACTCCACTCATATGTGGAAAATAAATTCACGATTGAGAAGAAATATAAAAATATGTGATGTGAATCAATTAACACATATAACACGAGGATCTGTCTAGGGGAAATCCACTGCTCAAAACCCCTTCCAATATGTATTGCATTAATCATAAAATAGAGAAGAAATAGAATTCTTGTTCAATCCTGAACAATCTCTGGACAAGTATAATTTATGTCATTGCCTCACAAGTTGACTCTAGCCAATACTTATCCAATTATTCTACCTTCCAAGCTCCTATTTCCTTGCGTTGTTTCTCAAGGAATTAGACCCCTATTAATTGGGGAAATCCCCATCCTGAACTGTGCAATCTCTATAGGTCCTTCTCTAACTGCATGCACCACATGTACAACTCGGATAATTATACAACTGATAGTAAACTACCCTTGAACTCCAATATCAACTGGGTAAGTTGTATTTCATGCATGCATGAGTTCATTATGGTTGGTTTATCAATTAACTGGTTCATCAGTCTGTACACACCCGACTACTAGACCGTCCACTAGTTCCTCCAATAGTTGGAACTAGTTTAAATTATTTTAACTTAGTTTGACTGACTTAAATTATTACAACTCAAAGTGAACTCAACCTAGGCTCCTAAAACCTAGGAACCACTTTACATTACTCAAGTTAGCCCCTCAACTCGAATTAACTGAACCAACTAAGTCAAACTAACTTATTTAATACATTCTTGTTGTCTTGTGACGTGGAATTACAATTTTTTTCCTAATTTAATTCAAGGGAAAATTAAATTAGGATTTTCTTGTTGCCATTTTCAACAATTACATCATTATTTCCACATCATCATGTGATGGGACATGACAAGTAACTGTTATTGATGATTCAGACTAATAATCACTGATGACATTGAATTTATTGAATGGGTGATATGGATTCCACTTTTTTATTTATTCTTAATGCAACTTCTTATTGTTGGTGTCTTCACCCTCTAAAGGGTCTTCAATTTTATGGAGCTTTCGAGGTACTTTGATCATCAACACTTCAGTGTGTTCTTTATTCTTCGTGGCTTCCTATGTTTGCCTCCTTTGCCCGGTATTCTTCATGTGTGTTTGTCATGTTGTTCCTGATTTACCTGTAGTTGCAATCACTCGTGACAAGAAAACATCAACCTGAAATCCCTTATTCTAACATGTTCTATGCAGATTTTCTATTCATGCCTTAATAGTGCACTTGGAAGGAGCAAGGAGAGATTCTAGTTTCAAAGGCACACTTCGAAAGGTTGAAGGAAGAGGCTTTGAGGCTTCAACATGCACTCAAGAGAGAGGGACAATCAAGGAGGGGCATAGGGCGCATGTCCAACGGAGGAAGGAGAAGGCTTCGGGCTTCTCAAGGGAGAGAAGCAGGGAGCATGGTGCACTCCTAATGGTCGAAGGATGGAGCTTTGTGCCTTCGGGGTTTTCTCATGCTCTCAAGAAATCAATAATGTTGCATGGTTCAAGTTTGAAGGTTTAAGGGTGAAGCTTCGTGCCTTCGTAGTGCGCTCTTGCACTTAAGAGACCAAATAGGGTGCATGGCACAACTTTGAAGACTGAAGGATGACGCTTTGTGCCTTCAGAGTGCACTCATGCGCTCAAAGGGTCAAGAGGGAGCATGGCTCATTTCAGAAACCTGAAGGGTGGAGATTAAGGCCTTTAGGGTGTGCTAATGTGCTTAAGGAGGGTGCACTTCTTCGAGTCAAAGGAGTGCGCTCAAAGGAAGACTTAGCATTTTCAAAGGGCATAATTCAAAACAAGGAAGGGGAAGGTGATTTAGGAGTGTGCTATGTGCTATTGGAGGGTGCATGATGCACTTCTGAACAATGGAGGCTTCTCAAGCAAGGCTTCAAAGTGCGTTCATGTGCTCTTTGCTTAATAGGTTCAATTTGAAACCAAAATTTACCTAAGTTTGGAAGATAGGAAAATGGTCGAACATGATGAGTTTAGACATAAAATCAAGTGCGATAGATAAAAAATCATAAGGAAAAGTTAGACAAACTTGAAAAATGATAATTAAACATCAAAATGCCACTTTACAACATTCCCCAAGTACAACAGGTGAAGTGTGTGTGACTGCAGCCAAAAAGTGTCATTTTACAGCAACAAAGGTGTTACGACCATGAATTACACAAAAGATGTTCTAATTAATATGATCACAGTTAAAAATGTTCAAGAACACTTGAAACATATAAAATAACTTGTAACGACACTTGATGACCAAGGCGACAATAGATATGACGGTAAAGTAGGCTCCAAAATTTGAAAGTAGATAAATTTTTGGAGGATGTTGTAGCAGCGACAACACCTGGGAAATTGCAGATCAAATGAGGGTACTCTACCTATTTTTTTTTAATATATAGATGGATGTTTGAGCTATAAATATAAATCTTAGTGTTTTTTTTGTTTATAAAAAACTAAGGACAATGTTCACTCAAGGCGGTAGGGCCTATAACAACCCTTTTATTTCATGCCGATGTTTGTAAATTCAATTGTCTAATGCCAACATGAGAGCCACGTCTAGCAAAAGAAAATTTTAGTGAACACTCTAAAAGTAAAATGTTAATTTAATGTTGACGTAAAGGGAGGGACACCATGGATCCATAGTCTGAGGGGAAAGCATGTTGTGTGCCTTGAAGAATCAATATCCAATACACATTAAATTTCTGTGTCCAATAGTCAGCTTGAGTTAACATCTGAGGAGTTGGCTATAATAGCCATTCATGAAGCAAGTGACACAGAGAAATATAACCAAAAATTCACAAAAGGGGGGATACATTATAAAACCATTTTCCTGTGTGTGTTTGTATTGTACAAATGGTTACAATGTATAATGATGGGTGACCATAACAATTATGAAAAAAATATATTTTTGGCTCAAACCAATTCCTCAACTTCCTCCACAATATCTCCATGATTCTTTTTTTAAATCTATATCCCTATTTCCATTCATTCCTCTCAATCTCTCAATAATACATGGACTTTTATGCTTGGTGTGCATCATTACATTTTTCATTACATAATTTAAATATTTCATATTGTTCATGAGTAGGAGTTATTCCATCATACTCCCCCTTAACAAGTACTTGTAAATTTTTTATCTTCAATTGTCTTATGAATTGGTCCCATATTTATCTTCACTCTTCACTCTTCTAATCTTCTTCTTCTTGTTTCTATAACTTTTGTCTTCCTTTATCTTCATTCTTCATCTTGTACCTACAAAAACATAACTAATGTTTTTTTTTAAGTCCATATAAAAATGTTACTATCCACTAGAATACATGGGTCACCAATCACTATATTTGTCAGTTCTCTAGGAAATATTTTATGATATATGGTTCAATAACATATATGTACATTCATATCCCCCTACATCATTTACATGATTCATCAAACTGGGTTTTCTGGATTACCCTTAACCATACAAACTTCAATTGGCTTTTGCTTGCGACATCACAAGGTTTTTCAAATGGCCACAAACCAACCTCTCTCACAACAATCACTAATGGCTATTCAACACTGCTTCTTCCTTCAGGACAAGTGGTTATTCATCACCATCGTCTCCTCAATGGGTGTAGACTTGTATCATTATTCATTACATTAGCATCAACTCAGGTACATTCAATTTCTAAGGCTTTCCTTTTCATATCAATAGAAATGTTTCCTTTTTTACATAAAATACATTAGTGACCCTTAAACATTGTAGGGATATTTTTTCATGGATTCACTACATTTACATCTCAATTCTTGAACACATGGTATTGTTATTTACCTTGTTTCATGTTCCTCTGCATATATCTTAAACTTTCTTCTCCTTCTTCTTTTTCTTCTCTTGCCTTCTTTTCTAGTTGTTCCTATTATGTTGCTTCATTGTTTTTTCTTCTCTCATATTCTTTTTTGCCTCCTACTGTTTCATTCCTATTGCATCAACTTTCTTCCTTGCCTTTGGTCTTTTGTTGTTGAATTTATCTCCTTTTTGTGGCTTGCTTGCACTTTTCTCTCTTGTCTTATTATATTATGGAGTCTACTCATTCCTTAATCTTCATTTGTTTTCTTCATTAATAGGTCTTCTTCAACTTCTTTTATCATCTACTTGTCATCTTCTTGCATAAGTCTCTCTTTGAATCTTTGACAATACCAACATAAATTGTTTCTTGTAGGAGATATGCCTCCATCTAACAAGACACATGTGACACTAGATTGGAAAACTAATTGATGCACTAATGACATGAAATGACTTAAAAATTGACTTGATTGAACTCATTACATAGCCAATATCTTTAAATTGCACCTAGGATTGACTTAATAAATTCTTAACCTTTGAGTCCCTTTGACTTTTGATTTACATCTAAGTGTCAAGTAACATCAAGCATGCACCCTTATTCATTTTACGTTAATCTCGTCTTACAAATAATCTCTAATGTTAAAGTGACCAATTCTAACATAAACTTAACTTGTGATATTTTTAATAATGATGAAAAATTATCTTTTACCTCAACTTTAACTCCACCAAAAAAATCACAGCGCTATTCTTTTCCAAAAAAACTTTACATGGCCCTTAAATTTCCTTCTCATTTCAACTTCAAACTTGACTCATCATAACTTTAAAAATTAACATATAAATAAATCTGACCTGGACTCTTAATTTTCCTTTAACCTTTCCACAACATTGATAACATAATTTGACTTGCAATAACCTTTATTCTCCCACACAGAAAAAATGAACACAATAAATATATATATATATATATATATATATATATATATATATATATCACACTTCCCTCTTGTAACCATCCCAACTTGTAACCATCCCAACTTGACTACGTATACGCATGAATTTAAACCTTGACTTATTAATATTACAAAAATTCTTCCAGATGATCATGGTCTTGAAATGAACCATCCGAACTTGACTTACGCATGAATTTAAACCTTGACTTATTAATATCTTTCCAAAGGCAAAAATTCTTCCCATTCATAATGCTCCTCAAATAAATAATAAAAACCTTAGAATGGCTACTTTCATTATGTCTCCCACTACAAGCAGTGCTATCCACATGGAGGTAGGGAAGGTTTTAAGTAATTACTCTTTCGTAGAAGCAAAATGAAAAAACACATACCTTTAAAAATCACACCTATGTCACACACTATTCGAAACTACGTCCTTTTAACTAAGACTGCCTCATCTTTCGAACTCATAAATCATGGACAACTCCCTCTTTCATTGCTTCAAAGATGCTCACTTTATTCAAAACATAGGTCCCATAATTTTGCTTGTCTCACTGTAGGTACACGACAGATCTGTCAGTGTCTTCATCTCGGCTGCTCCACGTGCATATCACGCTGTGAATGAACTCAAAAAATGAATGAGAAATTGTGGTACTACCAAGTGGAAGTTGATAAATCACCTGGATAATAGACTCCATCTCCTGAGTGTATGATAGAGCTATTGGTGTGAATTATCCCTAAGCATACATGTCTTTATACTTTGAATCTAACTCGACGATGGTTAAGAAAGATATGGCGTAGCTTGCCTATGGTTGGGTGGAGAGTGGAAGTCCCTACTTCAGTTGCTAGCCATTTTAACACACTTAGATAATTATAATGGTTTTGCATATTTGGATTATGAGTTGTGGAATTCCATGTTATGTTAATGACTAATGCATGGTCTTGTATATTCATGAAAGAATGTAGATGTTCACTATTATATACATGACTTAAAACCGTCATATATGTCAATGGCTATAATGAATGGTTGCACTGTGAATTTCTTGCCATACTCATTACTTGTAGGATATCTTATATGTTGTGAGTTGAATGAATATTTGGTTTGTGTTGATGACAACTTAGTTTATGAATGATGTGATCATCTATGGTTTTATGCACAATCATATTATTACTATGACTAGGGATTGTAACAACTTCAAGGATTAGAGAGTTCATAATCTTTGAAAGACATATTTTAGATCTATTTGATTGTTGTGCATCCTTGTGGGTCTTATGGATTCATCTCTCATTGCACAAGTTTAACCAGTCTATAATGGACATCAAAATTGGATTACATTATGTGCTTTTTCCTATAGTGTTTTAGGCTGTGTGAATTGGATTTCGAGCCATGCCCTTTTTTCAATTATCTTGAATCGAGTGTAATTGGGCCCTTGCTTGTGCCCTATTTCTTATTATGCTCATAACACACTAATCCAAGGATTAATGTTTAGTCCTTGGACCATATTTTCTAGGAAGTTTGGCATTCAGCCTGTAACGCCCCCTCTCCCCCCTCCTTTCCCTTAGAAAAATTCCCTTTCTTCCCTCTTTCTGTTTCCTTAGTGTGTCATCAGAATCTGGAAGTATGGGGGTTTGGGGATGGTAGGGAATAGCCACAATTGTGATAGTCCAAATTTCTCCAAATCTGAATCTCCCTCTAAGTGAATCCCACATTTGGGTAGGCCACCCCATGTGAAATTCGAGTCACTGAATAGGACCAGACATATTCCAACTTATATTTGTATTAGGATCCAGGAGTTGGCAAGATCAACATCTTTGAGCACGCCTGGATTTCCCCTAGGTCAGATAAGACCTTTCCAACATTTATATAGGGCCCATGTCACATAAAAAAGGTTTTGGCCATGTCAGTTACATTACATGTGGAGTGAATCCAGGGATTAGGGAATGGAAAAGGGCACATGCCTTTCCAAAACCTAGAAAATAGTTGAATTAATTTTCGTTCTTAGTGTTGGAGGGTTGTCCCTCTAGCAGAACCTTGTGACTACATAAGCCTTCCAATAGGCTATCCAAGGTTCAAGGATCCAAGGGTGGCAGGTGTTTGCACATATGCATATGCCCAGATCTAGCTAGGGTTGCATGCACTCATGATATAACAGAGGGTTGTGTGGACCCTGCACTATGTTGGAATGTAAGTAACATGGGGGGTGGGGACCATGTGGAATAATGATGATGACGTCGCTTAATTTAAATGGCTAAACTTTTGATAGTCATAACTTTCAGTTTGGGAGTGAGATTGAGGTAAAATTTATATCGTCATAAATCTCTTGATGAGTTGAACACATGATGTTTTTTTTTTCTATTTTTGAGATTTGAAGACTTCAAGAAAAAGAGGTCGTCTGACCCCATCTTCATAATATACCTTAGGGATTTAGTCAAAACAAGTAGGTAACACCTCCCACAACCCAAGATAGGACAAGGGGGTGAGAGGGTGGTTACAAAAAGAAACCATCATTAGCTTGCACTCACCCACAAAAATGTTGATATTCAAGATTATGGTGATCAAATTTGATGTGGTGTTGGTGAGGGCATACACAAAGTTGGTTATTATGATGCATCTTCATTGGAAAGGGTTTTAGTGGTTTAGTGCATGTTATATTTATTTGTGCCTTTATAAATCATCCCCAATCCCCCTATGGATATTACTCTTAAATATGAGTAAAACATTAATGGAGAATGTGAGAAGGGGAAGTTATTGAATATTTAGTGCTACATTCTATAAAAAAGAAAGAACACTATGCATATTAAGGACCTTGATTCCCTTGTTCATATTATTTCATTGATAATATTAAGGTCTTCTAAAGGTATTTATTTTATTTAGTTTTGTATTTGCGACACATCATTTTTTAGGGAGTAGCAATACTATATGGAATATAATGAAAATTTGCAAGGGAGTATGGGGGTCTGGGGCTGGTAAGAAGTAGAAAAAATTGTGACAGACTGGATTTCTCCAAATCTGGATCTCCCTCTAAGTGAAGCCCACATCCAAGGAGTTAGTCCCATGTAAAAGACGAGTCACTTCAATACCATACATATTCCAACATATATTTGTATTAGGATCCAGGAATCTAGGAGTTGGAAGGACCAACATCTTTGAGCAAGCTTGGATTTCCCCTAGGTTGAATAAGACCTATTTAGCCTTTATATGGGGTCCATGTTGCATAAACAAGGTTTTTCCCATGTCAGTTACCTTACATGTGGAGTGAATCCTAGAATCCAAGAGTGGAAAAGGGCACACACCTTTCGACAACGAGGATAAGTATTGAATCTATTTTCGTTCTTAGCGTTGGAGGGTTGGCCTTCCACGAGAACCATGTCACAACATGACCCTTCCAATAGGCTATCGAGGGTTAGGGGATTTGGGGATGGCAAGTGTTTGTACATATGCATAGGCCCAGATCTAGTTAGGGCTACATGAACTCACAATATAGTGGAGGGTTGTGTGGACCTTGCCTTATGTTGGAATGGAAGTACCATGAGGGCTAGCGACCACGTAGAAGAATAATGATGATGTGGCCTAATTTAAATGGCTAAACTTATGATATTCATAACTTTCAATCTGGGAGTCAGATTGAGGTGAAATTTATATTGCTAGAAATCTCTCGACGATTTGAACACGTGGTGGATTTTTTTTCTATTTTTTGAGATTTGAAGACTTCAATAAAAAGAGTTTGTGTGACCCCATCTTCATAATATACCTTAGAGATTGAGTCAAAAAACGCAGTTAACACTTCCCATAACCCGTGATAAGATAAGGGGAGGGAGAGTGGTTACAAAAGGAAACCATCATTAACTTGCACTCACTGAAAAAAATGTTGATATTCAAGATTATGGTGATCAAATTTAATGTGGAGTTGGTGAGGGCATTGCAAAGTTGGTTATTAGGATGCATCTTCATTGGAAAGGGTTCTAGTAGTTTAGTACATGCTATATTTATCTGTGCCTTTATAAATCATCCGCAATCCACTTATGGATATCACTCTTAAATATGAGTAAAAAATTAATGGAGAATGCGACGCGCAAAGTTATTGAATATTTAGTGTTACATTCTATAAAATGAAAGAACATTGTGCATACTAAGGACCTTGATTCCCTTGTTCATACAATTTTATGGATAATATTAAGGTCTTGTAAAGGTATATATTTTATTTAGCTTTTTTATTTGTACGCATCATTTTTTATGGAATAGCATTACTATATAGAATATAATGAATATTTACAAAGGAAAATTTCCAAATTTGACTATAAAAATGTCTTATAGGATTCATACATTTTATGTGTATGGTTTTGGATAATTTTAAAACTAGAACTCTATCAACTTGATCCCATATTGTGATTCAAAGTTCAACACCTCAATTTTTACACCCACACATAAGAACTACGTGTGCATTAAAATGCATAGTTTTACCTTAATATTTTGGAATTTGCAATGAAAATAAATTTTTTCAAATGTATTGGATGTTGCATGTATATCAAGATATGTGTAAGAAGGGGGCACCTCAACCAAATTTCTTTTCTATGTGAGGTTCAATTTTGTTTCTGCTTTCTTGGACTTATTGAAGATGGTTGCAATTGCTTTCGTAGATTTACTTACAAGCTATGCATATCACAAAACCTAATCAAAAAATCAAAGTGTCTCACAATTTTATATATCATGAGTATATATCTACATTTTACTTTATAGGTTTTTAAGCATGAACTATCTCTCCTTTGCTTGATAAAATTGTCATCAAGAAGGATAACTTTGGCTTTGGATTACAAAAATGAAATAATAACAATTAAATGGCATTTTATGATTCTTTTGAAAATTTCCTTACCATTCCTTTTGCTAATCAAATCAAGAGTTCCATTCCATTTTTCTCTCTTTTATAGTTCTACATTTCTCTTTTACTTCTAAATCTATAGGATTGATTTACAAAAAAATATTTTAAAAGTGAATTATGAAAACAAATCATAGTTTATAAATTAATTTTTTTTCTCACTTATTCTATTCATTAATTAATTTAATAACTTTTTATTTATTTTGAATTTTATATTATCAAAGTTGATATGATAGAATAATGCAAAATTGAATGATAATAAAAAAATATTAGCAAATTGAAAATTTTCCCACTTTTTCTTTTACTAGTCAAGTCAATAAATTATTTTTCCTTATCTATCTTATTTTTAATTTGATTAAAAATTATAAAATATTACCAACTATAACATTTCTTTAAATAATTTTCTAGCTTTCTCCTTTTTCAAATAATTCTCTTACTTTTTTATTTCATAATAAAATAATTTTCCCACTTTCTTCCCCTTTCAAATAATTCTCCCACCACTATTATTATTATTTATTAATAAAGTCCATAAACCACTTATATTTAAAATATTAAAAATAAATTAAAATAATCAAAATCCTATTTTTAATAATTTCCCCACTTTCTTCCCCTTTCAAATAATACTCCCACACTACTAATTTATTATTTATTAATAAAGTCCATAAACCACTTATATTTTAAAATATATAAAATAAATTAAAATAATAATCAAATCCTATTTTTATAAATTAAATAATTTCCCTTTAAACTTATATTCTTCCTACTAAAATTATATTAAAATCAAATCTATATTTAGTCTAAAAAATACACCATTTTTCTCCATGTGTTTATTTCTTAATATGGATGGAAACATAATCATATTTTTATAAATTAAAAAAATCCCCCACTTTCTTCGCTTTTGTTAGTCTCACATAAATCCAATCAATACCTACCCGAGAAAATGACCTCACTATCTTCCATGTGCTTCATTTTTCGACATCAACGTGAGCATCATTTTTCAACATTAAAATCATTTTTCAACATTAATGGGAATAAAATTATGTTCCTGTAAATTAAAGAATTTTTTTTGTTTTGTTTTGCTTTTACTTAAATAAAATTAATATATAATGTTAAAAAGACACCAATAGCATTTTCTATGTATATATTTTAGCATTTTCTATCTGTATACTTCAGCTTTCAGAGTAATAGCATTTTCTATTAATATATTTCATTTTGTTTATTAAATTGAGTTATATAGTATAGGGAAATGGGTAAGTTTAAAATAAAATAAAACAAAACAAAATTAAATGTCATTTTAATTAGGGGTGATGTTGTAGTCATGTAAATATTCTTAACCATTTAATATTTATATGTCAGCGCAATTAAACAAAATAAAAAAGTAAAAATAATATAAAACTAAAAATAGGAGAGATGTTGTAATGTACGTAAATGAGTGTAAACGTTTGAATGTTGGCTCAATTAATAATAAAAAGTTAAAAGCAATCAAAAGAAGTGCTACAATGCTATAATATTGCGTTGGAAGGAGCTAATTAATTGAGATGTGAAATAAATTAATTAGAACATAAACAATGGTGGGAAATGACTCCTAATAAGTATATTTATTTACATATTATTTCTATCCATTTTTTATTCAAGGACTTACTTAAATTATAGTGGGAAGTAACTTATGGTAAATGTGTCATTTTCATAAAAATCACTTCACAAATATCTAAAAATCATGCATGAATATTAAAACCATATCCATAAATTGTGGCATAAAATGTTTATGTAGTTATCCACATATATTATGCAAAGGTTACAATAAGGCTTTCAAGCTATTGTCTAATATGATGTTTGAAAAACATAATTTTTAATAATATTGAAAAATAAATATTTATCTTTCAAAGTTAAACAACAAATCAATTGCTAGAGTCATGCTTTGGCAAGAACTAATAATAACTTTGTATCCATATTTAAATTTAATTATTAAGCACATAAAATTGAATACTTACAATATTCTTAACGATGGTTATTCCACCCACTTTACCATGGATGTTATTAACTTGTCAATAAAGTTTCTTACAATACCATGAACCAATCAAAAATTATAAACATTTTATTTTAAATTAATTTTATAACATTTTTCTAATTAAATAAAAAAATATATACATTTGAGATATATCTAAACCCTCTATCCTCATTACTATGAAAAATATTTTTATGGATATTCCAAAAAAATTAAATCAAAGTTTCGATTTTGTATCCATATTTAAATTTAACTATTAAACACCTAAATTGAATACTTCCAATATTCTTAACCATAACTATTCACTATTCACCCCACTGTAACATAGATATTATTAACTTATCAATAAAATTTCTTACAATACCACGAACCAATATTTATTAAGTACCAATAATTGAATATTTTTTTTTAACACATTAATTCTATGGGTATCGGGCAGCTGCTTCTTTGCTTCATTTTCTTGTTAACATGAAATCCCACATAAGGCCGTAGTCCTCCTAGATACAAGACCTTGCCTAATTTGTGTATTATTTGGATTGGTGCTATCTTTTATCCTGTTCATCACTTTGGGCATTGAAATGTGTTCACCCAAGATTGAAGTTTGGTTGCATATTTTTCAAATTTAATCTTGCATATACATCTGGATGGTTTTATTGACAATACTTTCATTTGGGTTTCCAAAATCTGTTATACATAGTTTGGTTACATATTTTTTACATTTAATCGTGCATATACATTTCGATGTTTCTATTGACAATACTTTCATTTGTGTCTCCAAAATCTGTTATATAGTCTCCTTGTTGGTAGTTTTCTGTTCTCATTTGATCTAATGCCTATGCTAGTGTTGATAAGGAGTTATCAATATCGTGAGTTATCAATACCACATGATTCATTTTACAATCAAAATATTTTATAAACATTCTATTTTAATTTAATTTTATCACAATTTTTTAATTAAATAAAAAAATAGATATAATTTGAGATATATCTAAACCCTCTACCCTCACTACTACTAAAAATATTTTTATGGATATTTTAAGGAAATAATATCAAAGTTTTAATAAAATGAAAAATTAGAATATTTTTATACATATAGAATAGAAATTTATATAATACTAGTCTGTATTCATCTTAACTCTAAATCTACCAAGTATCAAGAAGGAACAAATTTCTTTTGAATCCAAAAATAATTTGCACCTCAAAAAATTTGATCCCTATTCAGAATTAAATTAATTCTAAACTCATATTAATAATGATCCAACCATATTTTTCATAAATCAAAAAATTTCCTACTATTATTACTTTCACTGAAATTAAATAAAAAAACCACACTACTTTCTTCCTTTTTTTCCTTTTTGAAAATTATCATTCCTTGCAATTTCAGAAATTCCAACCCAAGTCAATTTATTTCCATTTTTTCACAGTTTACCTACTCAACAATTTCGTTTTTATCCATACAAAGGAAATGGGGTCAATGAATTCCCTGGACAATGACATCACTTTCTTCCCCATTTGCTCCATTGGATCATTCTCTCAACTTTCTCTCATTGCCTTACAGTTTCCCCTGCTCAAAATAAATTTACATTTTCCACATAACCAGTACTCTATAAATAGATGTTATCTACATAAAGAATTACACAACTCGCAGCCTTAAGGGGGTGAAGATCGCTCGAGTCACGGAGAGTGAGAAATGGATCATAAAAGTTTTGTTCCTCTTATGATGTTTGTCTGCTCTGCTATCATTGACGTCCATGTTGCCGTAGCAATGTCTATCAGTTGCTCGACTGAGAAACCATTTTCCCATTGTGATGCTGAAGATGATCAATATCTGTATTACCAAACGGGCCGAATAAGTTCCATGAAACATGTTTCCCATGATTTTATTGTGAATGAGCGTAATATGCTGGAGGAAGCTTATCACGATAAAAATGTTGTTGAGGCCCTTTTGAACTTCAAAAAGGGCATCACGTCTGATCCATATGGATCGCTCTCCAACTGGACGGCTGAAAATTCAGAGAACTTGTGCTGGTGGACCGGTATTTTCTGCAACCTCCGCCAAAAGAGAGTGGTTGACATAATGCTTCCCGGGTTAAAGTTGCAAGGTACCATTTCTCCATTTCTTGGCAATCTCTCCCTTTTGATCACTTTAAATCTTAGTGATAATAAGTTGACAGGAAGTATTCCACCGGAGCTTGGGCAGATTAGAGCATTAAGAGGGCTTGTGCTCAACAATAATCTACTTGAGGGTTCTATTCCAAAGTCACTGTGTAATTGTACCTACCTTCATTGGGTTGGGCTTGCATTTAACCGCCTGACAGGGGCTATTCCAACAGAATTTGGCAATTTGGTCAGGTTGGAAGGTTTGGATTTGGCCAACAATAGTTTAAGTGGTAGTATTCCAGCTTCTCTCGGCAACTCCACTTCTCTTCAATATTTACATTTTAAAGGCAACCATTTGAGTGGTACACTTCCAATAGAATTTGGTCATCTCGTCAAGTTGGAATTTCTCTTATTGTCCAACAATAGTCTACATGGAAGTATTCCAGCTTCTTTAGGCAACTGCACTTCGCTCCTACTTCTGTATATTGATGGTAACCAATTGAGTGGCCCAATCCCAGTAGAATTTGGTCGTCTTGTCAAGCTGGAAGAATTTTTCTTGGACCACAATAGTCTCAGTGGAACTATTCCAAATTCTCTTAGAAATTGCACATTACTTCAAATGTTATCAGCTGGGAGAAACAAATTCAATGGTCCAATGCCCTCAGATATGGGTATGATGAAAAGCCTATCTTATCTTAGCTTTTCTTTCAACTCGCTAAGTGGCCACATCCCTCCAACACTTTCCAATTGTACTAACCTACTATATTTGATTTTAGATACAAACAATCTTACTGGTAGCATTCCCGAAACTATTACAAGATTGAGCAAACTTAAATTTCTTTCCCTATCAAACAATAATTTAATTGGAGATATCCCACATAGCATAGGTCAGTTGAAAGCTCTTTCACATGTATATCTATATAACAACAGTCTTTCTAATACCATACCCGATAGTATTAGTAGCTTAACTTTCCTCAAGTATTTAGATTTATCAAAAAACAATTTAGAAGGACCGATTCCTGAGGCCATTGGCAGCTGCACTTCTCTGATTATCTTTTCTGCTCACACTAATAATTTCTCTGGTACTCTGCCAAAAACTTTGGCTAACTGTACCTACATTCAGCTGTTGGATTTAAGGAAAAATTGGTTGACAGGTGAACTTCCTTTGTACCTGCAATTTTATAAACAACTCAGGGTTTTAAGCTTGGGTTACAATAACTTCTATGGTGGTATTCCTCAATGGATAACAGATCTTACCAATTTGCATGTGTTAGATTTATCTAACAACAATTTTAGTGGAAGAATGCCATTACATCTGGAAAGGCTTCAAGGATTTGCAATCAATATTATATCTTCACCAGAGAAAACATTACCAGAGGAAATGATGATTGACATGAAAGGAAGTGAGTATAGTCTATTATATGTGTTACCTACGAACACAATATTTGATTTGTCTAGTAATAACATTTCTGGAAAAATTCCTATAAGCATAGGAAATTTAAGCAGTTTGCGATTGCTGAATTTATCTGGAAACCAATTGGAAGGGCCAATACCTACTTCTCTTGGTAACATATTTACTTTGGAGCAGTTGGACTTATCCAAAAATAATTTGGATGGACAAATCCCTGAAGAGCTTTCTAAGTTACATGAGCTGGCTGTTCTGGATGTTTCATCAAATAAGCTTTGTGGACTAATCCCTTCAGGGACACAATTTTCCACTTTCAGTTCAACTTCATTTCAAAAGAATAACTGCTTGTATGGGTGTCCTTTAAATCCATGTAATGAAAAGAAAATACCTATGGCAAAGGATAACAATAAGAGTAAAGGTGGTGAAGTTAAAGTGGGATGGCTTAGTCATGTTGATGAAAAGATGTCATTGATATCTTTGGGAATAGGGATGGGAATTGGTATTTGGGGAGTAGTTGGTGTATTTATCTTTTGGGAGAAGTATTCTAATTGGGTGTTGGCCATATCACCTAACAAACCACAACCTTTTTGTGGAGTATATCGATTTCCTACCTTTTTGTGGCATCTTTGTTCTTCTGTAATGTTTATATAACCAACATCATAACAATGGATGTGTAACAGCTGCGTCCCTCTGATGCAACTTTGCCACAGTATTGCACACTACTATGATGTTTGCACACTACTATGATGTCTGGAATGGATGTTAACAAATAGTACACAATTTCGACTCTTTCGAATAGTACACTATTTCAAGGCTTTTAAAAAAATTAAATCTTGTAAATCAGTATTTGCATTCAATCTGAAACGAAATGGCCAAATCAATATTTGCATTCAATCTGTTGTAAGCGACAAGAGCTTTTGAAAATTATGGCTCTCAATCAGGGCTTTTCAAATCAAGCACATAGAAGCTTGGACCTAAAAATGTAAAGTGCTTAGCTGAATTTGCAAATAACCAGAAACCAATTATGAGAATATCACTTTGTCTAGCTGCAAAATCATAATCAAGTATACAATTGTTACAGAGAAAATTGTTCTATTTTGCAATCCAGAACAGGTTCTAGTGAAACCATGACAAAATAGTGGAGCCAGGTAAAATATTCCAGACCAAGGCTGTTTCCCTATTGAAGATCTCGAAGTATCTATGTTCAAAGTCAATTCAGGTTGGATGTGGCAATCATATATATACATGTGTAAAAATAGAATAATTATGGGTATAGTGAAAAATTAGAAGGGAAGGAATTGCATTGGCATGTCATTTAAGCAATCCATTGTTACGGAGTGTAAGTTTACAAAACATTATGAAGAAAATAATGGAATAAATTCAGACCCATACATGATTCAGTGGATAGGAATGATATATATGTTCAGGTTTTGTTTATATGGAGCAAGGGTTGATCACAAGTTATATCCTACTTGTCTATTTGAGATTGTTCATATATTAAGAACAAAATGTAACCTGGATAATATGTTAATAGCACGCTGGTTTTGAAGCCAACAGGAAGAGCCATAGCACAACATATAAATATGGTTGTTGAGACCACTCAAACATCCTATGGTACATTGTTTAGATTGCGAGTATGTCAAACGTCAAGGCAACAAAATAAAAGCAAAACTAAAAGATTAACATTGTCCATAGCCGAGCAGAAGGTAAAGCATGCTTGCCTATCTTCAGACGAGAATGTGGTAAAAAATTGAAAGGGGAAGAATATGGTAATTACTGTTTGCTCTGTTTCCTAAGCTAATTGAAAAATTGAAAGGGGACGAATATGGTAATCACTGTTTGTTCTGTGTCCTAAGCTAATTGAAAAATTGAAAGGGGAGGAATATGGTAATTACTGTTTGCTCTGTTTCCTAAGCCCGTTGAAAGAACTAAGACTTACAGATAATGCCTGATAAGTTGAAAGACTTAAGATTTAGAGATAATGTTTACCTGATAAGTTTAAAGTTGGTTTGGGATTTTGGTGAGAGAATATCTTAACTTTTTTTTTATCTATGTTTGGAACATGTTGGATCTCAATCCATATATATATATTTGTGAATGAAATGTGAAACTATATATGTATATGTATCATATTTGTGAACGAATTGTGAAAAATAGTTTTTGTGTGTGCATTTCTGCTTTCTTTGTATAAGCTGGAAGCTATACAAGAATAGGGATGGAATTGGTGCAGTAGAGTTGTGACCAAACAAAATGACGGATATGTTAAACAATATGATCGTTTTCTTGCAAAAATCAGATCCAGTAGATAAGAGGCCGCCCTATAAAACTTGGGCTGTTCTCCTGCCTTAGGTTTTTGAGCATTTTCAATGTTGTCTTTTAGGTTGCTGGTCAATATGTCTGCTGAATTGAATATCTTCTCAATGTGTACATTAATCGCACCCATCCTTTCGACAATATTTCTGCTTTCGACCGACCATAAAGTCTGCAAAGCATAGCAGCTACCAGCTGGTAAGAGGTTTTAAGCATGTTAACTGGATATTCTCTATTGGCTCTTGTTTTGAATGCTGCTTTCCAGCCCCCCACCTCTCCAGTACTTCCCTAGGAAGAATCTTGAATTTGCTAAGGTAGTATTTATCTAGGGATATTTCGTCTATAGGTAGCTTGTAATAAAGCTCTACGTTGATGCACTGAAGGATGCTATGGGGTTCCAATATTGCCTCTGATCATGGCTTCCTCTGGGTCACAGCGTTGTACCAGCGATTCTAGGGCTTTTACACATGGGAAGACAGGCGGGTGAGCTGCTACTTTGGGCAGCCAAGATCTGCTCATTGCTCTATAAACCTCAATATCTAGATTATCTATACGGAGGTTGTCTCTTTGAAATTTCTCATAGATTTCTGTCCAGCTATATGCACTGATTTTATCTATAAAGCATGGAGTTGTTAAAAAATAGGGAGAGACATCAGAGAGCGATTGATGCACATAACAATGATACTTGATACTTTTATTGATCACCACATGTACAAATATATAAGATATAAATCAGTGACTTCGACATTTAAGATATAAATTACTGACTTCGACACATTTAGATCATGACTACAACTCATACATTGGAAACACTGACTCTTCGTAACTCTTAATGACCACTACACATGACAAGGAAGCATTACTTCTAACACCCTCCCTTAATGCTTACATGGAAAACACTGAAAACACATATTACAACAACAATATGATATTTGTCTGAGTGGTCTTCATCAACACTCACATCCACTCTGAAATCTCGTAAACACGGCTCTTTCACCACCACATCTTTGAGTTATCACTTGACCTCCATTTAAAACGTAACCGCTTCTGACCATTGTTGATGAACTTTGTAAGATCAACAATATTGACACCTAGGCTCATCGAGGCTTCCACGATAAGAGCCGTCAAGTAATGTACCATCTAATGGACCAACCACCATCTGTCGAATATTTTCGCTTTCAGCTATTTGTCAATTGCTAGAATGAGGTTTTGGATACTGCATATGTTCAAAAGTTGATCAAACAACTTGACTTTACTAACACAAGAATTGATGTTTCAGACACTGGAAAAACTACCGGCCCTTTTAATAACCAATAAAAACATACAAAATTGATGTTTCAGAGACCAATGCTTTCAATTTAAGAACCACCAATCATTTTTATAACCATAATAAAAAACTACTACAAATATACAAATAAACTCACAAATATACAACTAATCTCACACAATAAAAGAAAAAAAAAACCAAAATAAACACTGACCCACGATAAGCTCATACAAGAATTCCATTGCCACAATAAACATTTTAATTTAATGCTTTGGAGCCCTGCAAAAATCTGAGCATGGAAATTTTTTTTTTTTTCATCAACTCCTACAAAACTAAATTTTCGGCTTACTAGCCCAAGGCGCTGGAAACAATTGTCGTAGATGTACTTCGAGTCTTGATGTTAGCCATTCCAACACATCATAAGCTGGCCATGACTTCAATTATGGTTATCTAGGTGTAGTGAGCCTGGAGAGACTCTGCCCGAAACAACCCTTTGACGAGGAACCCTCTTTTTCTTAAATGTGCTCATACAACGTCATCGATTTACGAGATGTCACAATCCCGCTGCTTCCACTGTCGCAGGATATCCACTTCCCTGCGAGTTTGCATCCCAGACTCGAGAAGCTACACAAGATAAGACTCTTGCTGGACAAATTTTTCTTGTGGGTTTTAACTGCCTCCAACTGGCTACGAGCCCTTGACGAGATACACTCCGCTTTGTATCAAGCAAAGATCATAAAACGATCTCAGATGCAGATGTGCACATCACACAAGAAGTTTTGGGTTCTTTCGATGCCACTGGAACACAATACAAACGATTAGATTCTCCACACAAAGCAGTGATGACAGCCTTAACTACCAATGGAATTACAGACTTCGAGAAATGACTGGAGCGCAACGATCTGGACTCCATCAATTTCGTATTTCTAATCGGTGGTGACTGCCACACTCCATCACAACCTTCCAGCGAATCATGGCCAACAGAGACCAAGCTGACAAGTACCCGGGAGGGAAAAAGCGTTTTTTTAGATAAAAAATATCGTATTGCAATGAATCATGCAATGATCAGAATGTCAATAACAAGTTCTCCGCGGGATTCCATAGAGTAATGCCGCCAATGAACCCTTACAAATGCAATCCGGTGGCACTCTCATTAAACCAGGTTCATGCCCAAACACTCACAACGTTCACACCCTTTGCTAACAACAACCACACTCAGATCTGCTTGTAGATCCTATCCAGAAAAGCACGACAATGTTCAACAACACACCAAAAATAGATGAACACAGTTTGCACTCTTTAACTGAGATTTAGCTCTAACTTCTCATATCTCGACTTTATCAGCTCCACTACAGCCACAATAGAGAATTTGTTGGAGGTTTGGCTACGAATTATGTAAATTTGGGTAAAAATGTAACGAGTTAGTTTTATACCGAAATAGCAGTTATGTGGAGGAGGCTTGTATAAAACTAGTGAATGCTTGAGAAATGTAATCGTGGAGAATCATTGTTGAATTAATAGAGATTCCAATCCCTTGCCCCGTGGATGTTTCCTTGACAGCCTGTCAAGGTTTTACCACTTAAATCCCGTGTAGTTACTTGTATGTGAATTCAGTTTTCAAATCTGTTATATGCTTTTCTTGGTCAATGTATAACTAAATTGTTTTTCCTTCTTTACTCATTCACCTATTCGAACTACAAGTGGTATTGGAGCGATTAGTTGAATCGGGGCTTGTGAGAGATCAGAGATCCACTTGCGTTCATCATGTTGCTGTGTGGAGAGCAGAAGCTCTGCGTGTGGGCATTTTTTTTCCTGCGTGAAGGTGGGCAGAGGTGGTTCTTTTGCAGAAGCTCACTGCTACGTAGGCTCTGCGTGTGGAGTTCTTTGCTACGTGAAGGCTGGCAGAGCCTGTCTCTGTGTGAAGGCAAGCGCTAAACCCCATCTCTACGTGAAGCGCAGAACCGTGAAGTGCAGAACCTGCGGCTGCTGCCTTGTCCATCTGCGTTGAGGAGGAGCGTGTGCTACTGCCCTGTCCATCTGCGTTGAGGAGGAGCGCATGTTGTTGCCCTATCCATCTGCGTTGAGGAGGAGCCATCTGCGTGAGGAGGCCATCTTTGCGAGAAGAGAGGAGGACTGCACCTGCCCTGAGTGGTATGTGCTAAAAACAGACTGGAGCCATCTCTGCGTGAGGAGAGGAGGACTCTGTTTTCTGCGTGGCATAGTGGCCATCTCTGCGTACTGGAGAAGAAAGGAGGCGTGTGTGGGCTTTGCTGCATGAATGAAAGCCACCAGCCTGCGTGTAGAACCCTCTGCCCTGCGTGTTGGAGAAGACCCTCTGCTCTGCGTGCTGCCAGAGCTTGATCAACAAATGTGGATCCAGGTAATTTTTAAAAGAAATTTTTGTCTTAGAAATTTTTACTCTTTTTTTTTTACAGTTGTGAAAATAAAGATTTGTGTAAATTGAAGAATTTCTGGAAATAAAAGGGTGGATGTGTGTAAGTGGAAGAAAAATAAAGACAAAGGTTGTTTTTTTTAATTGAAGGAAAGGAAAAAAGTTTTTTTTAAAGGGTTTTTTCTATTTAAATTGAATTTTTTTTGGAGAAATAAGGAAATATACACCCTACTTGAAGGAAAACAAAAAACTTTCTTGGAGAAATAAGGAAATATAAACCCTAGCTGAAAGACTGAAACCCTAGGAGAAGAACAAAATCGCCAAGATGTCGAATGCGAAATTCGAGGTGGAGAAATTCACCGGAAAGAGCAATTTTGCTCTTTGGAAATTGAAGGTTAGGGATCTGCTTGTGCAACAAGGGTTGCACAAGGCATTGGATGGAGCAACTAAGAAACCTGCAACCATGACTACTTCAGACTAGGAGGACTTGGATGCCCAAGCTCTCAGTACCATCCGGTTATGCCTGGCGGATGAAGTTCTCTTCAATATTGTTGAAGAGACTACAACTTCAGGATTGTGGGAAACACTGGAAAAACTCTATATGACAAAGTCATTAACCAATAGAATTTATCTGAAAAGACAGTTGGACAGTCTTCGAATGAAAGAAGGTTCAAAAGTTGCAAAACATTTGAATGTTTTTAATACACTTATATGTCAATTAACAGATATGGAAGTTAAAATTCAAGAAGAAAATAAAGCCATAACCTTGTTGTGTTCTCTGCCAGAATCATGGAATCACTTCGTAACTTCAATAAGCTTGAGCACTGCTGATTCTTTGAAGTTTGAATCAGTCATGGGAGCTCTCTTGTCTGAAGAAGTATGAAGGAAATCTAGTCCTGAAACAACTGCATCAGAAGCCATGGTAGCAAGAGAACGCTCAAAGGAAAGAGGAGAAAAACCAAGGGGGTCTTTCAGAGTTAAATCGAAGGGAAAGAAGTGTAAGGCAAAATGTTGGCACTGCAATAAAATTAGACACTTGAAGAAACACTGTTGGAAACAAAAAGAATCTGATAACCCGAAGAAGGAAGCGAATCAGGTCGCTTCAGGTATGATAGACGAAGTTTTATCTGCTGAAGAATTATGTATGATGGATGAAACTTCACCTGAATGTAATGTCTCTCAGGGTTTAGAAAGCTAGATGTTAGACTTTGGTGCTTCTCATCACATGTGCCCACATAGAAATTGGTTTACTTCGTTTGAAAATGTAAACAATAGTTCTGTGTTTATGGGTAATAATGTGTTATGTTAGACTGTTGGGATGGGAAATATCAGGATTAAGATGTATGATAACACATTTAGAACATTAATTAGTGTTAGACATGTACCTGACATGTACCTGATTTGAAGAAAAAATTGATTTCTTTGGGAGTGTTGGATTCAGATGGTTATAAGTTTATAGGTCAGGATGGCATCTTGAAAGTCTTTAAAGGAGCCCTAGTGGTTATGAAAGTAGAGAAGGTCGGAAATCTTTACAGGTTAAAAGGAAGTACTCAGTTCAGTGAAGCAGCGGTTGCGTCAGAAAAGGAAAAAGCAGGTACTCATCTATGGCATCAGCGATTAGGTCATATGAGCGAGAAAGGTCTTCAGACACTGATGAAACGTAAATCTCCTCTTGATCTGAAATCCTTGAAGTTAGATTTTTGTAAACATTGTGTGTATGGAAAACAGTGTAAACAGAGATTTAAAGTTGGAAATCATAATAATAAAGATATTTTAGACTATATTCATTCTGATCTGTGGGGACCATCCCCTGTTATGTCATATGAAGGTGCTCTATATTTTTTAATGTTTATTGATGATTTCTCCCGAAAAGTTTGGGTCTTTATGCTAAAAAAGAACGCTGATGTATTCAATGTCTTTAAACAATTTAAAGCAATGGTAGAGAAAAAAATAGGCAAATCTATTAAATGTTTAAGAACTGACAATGGTCGTGAGTTCACTTCAATTGAATTTGAACAATACTGTAAGGATGAGGGAATTATTAGACACAAAACTGTTGTTTATACTCCTCAGCAAAATGGTGTTGCTGAGCGTATGAATCAGACTCTTATGGAAAGAGCCGGAAGCATGATCAACAATGTAACTTGAAAAAGGAGTTGTGGGCAAAAGCAGTATCTACTGCTTGTTATTTAGTTAATAGATCACCTTCAGTAGCAATTAATTGTAAAATTCCTAAAGAAGTTTGGACATGTCAGTGTTGTGATTATTCACATTTGAGGATATTTGGTTGTGATGCTTATTCTCTTATTCCTAAAAATCAACGTTCAAAATTAGATCCAAAATTGAAGTGCTATGTCTTTGTTGGGTATGACTATGCAGTGAAAGGATACAGGTTTGTGGGATCCTACATTGCGGAAGATAGTCATTAGTCGAGATGTAACATTTGATGAATTTTCTTTTTTAAAATCAAATGTTGAAAGAATTGAAAATGAACAGGTATCGCCAAATCAACGAGTTCAGTTGGAGGCGATACGTTTCGGTGACAGCCAAAAGGAAGGAGAGACTTCTGGAGAAAAAGGTGTTGAAGACGCAAAGGAAGTTGTTGAAGCTTCTGAACCAGTTCAAGTTTCTGAACCAGTTCAGCGACCAGTCGCTCTAAGAAAGTCTACAAGGGAATGAAAAACTCCCAAAAGGTATGAAGATTCTGCTTCATCTTTTGCTTTGATTACTGAAGATGGGGAACCTTCTTGTTATCAGGAAGCAGTAGATGATACAGATAGCGAAAAATGGAAAACAACTATGGAAGAAGAAATGGATTCCTTAGCCAAGAACAATACCTGGGATTTTGTAGATCTTCCTGAAGGGAGAAGTGTTGTTGGATGCAAGTGGGTCTTCAAACTAAAACGGAAAGTTGGTGGAAGTATCGAAAGGTATAAGGGGAGACTGGTAGCAAAAGCGTACTCTCAGGTTGAAGGTATAAACTTAAAATGGGAAGCTAGTGGAACATTAACAGGTTTCACATTGTTCATAGAGAACTTTTCAAGTACTTTCTCCACATACTTCTTCTGTGATAAACAAAGCTTACCATTTTTCCTATCTCTATGTATCTCCATGCCCAAGATATGTTTTGCTGCTCCAAGATCCTTCATATCAAACATCCTAGAGAGCTGAGCCTTTAACCTGTTGATCTCTTCCATGCTTTTGCTTGCAATAAGCATATCGTCAACATACAAAGCTAAGATAATGAATATGCCATTGAAACTTTTGAAGTATACACAATGATCATACTCACTTCTTATAAAGTTCTGGCTCACCATGAAGGAATCAAACTTCTTGTACCATTGTCTGGGAGACTGCCTCAAACCATACAATGTTTTCCTGAGCTTGCAAACTAATCTTCTGTTGTGACCTTGTACAAAACCTTCTAGCTGTTCCATATATATCTCTTCATTCAAATCACCATGTAGAAAAGTTGTTTTAACATCTAACAGTTCTAACTCAAGATGAAGTAACGCAGTTAGTGCCAACACAGTACGAATAGAAACAAGTTTTACAATTGGAGAAAAAATCTCATGAAAGTCTATACCTTCAACCTGAGAGTACCCTTTTGCTACCAGTCTCGCCTTATACCTTTCGATACTTCCACCAACTTTCCATTTCAGTTTGAAGGACGTTTGATATGAAGGATCTTGGAGCAACAAAACATATCTTGGGCATGGAAATACACAAAGATAGGGAAAATGGTAAGCTTTGGTTATCACAACAGAAGTATGTGGAGAAAGTACTTGAAAAGTTCTCTATGAACAATGTGAAACCTGTTAATGTTCCACTAGCTTCCCATTTTAAGCTTTCTTTTGTTTTGAGTCCTAGAACTGATGAAGAAAAGCAGTATATGTCTCATGTACCATATGCAAATGTTGTAGGCAACTTAATGTATGCGATGGCATCTACAAGACCTGACATTTCACATGCAGTTGGAGTTGTCAACAGGTTCATGGCAAATCCAGGTGAAGAACATTGGTGAGCGGTGAAATGGGTGCTTCGATATCTAAGAGGCACAAGTGACCATTGCATCGTCTTTAATGGTAGTGAAGGTTCAGTCTGCGGATATGTAGATGCTGAATATGCAGGTGATTTAGACAAAAGAAGATCTACTACAGTTTATGTCTTTACTCTTGTAGGTGGAGCAATTAGTTGGATGTCAAAGCTTCAAGAAACAATTGTGTTGTCCACTACCAAAGTTGAATATATCGCTGCTTCAGATGCCAGTAAAGAAGCAATCTGGTTAAAGGGTCTGCTCGATGAGATTGGAAGGACACAGGAGAAAGTGAATGTACTTTGTGACAGTCAAAGTGCTATTCACTTGGCTACAAATCCTGCTTATCACAACAGAACCAAACACATTGATGTAAGGCATCATTTTCCGAGACATGTGATCGATGGCGGAAAAGTAGCTCTTCAAAAGGTCCATACGCGAGAGAATTGTGCAGAGATATTCACAAAGCCAGTTACAGTAGAGAAGTTGCGATGGTGTTTAGCTTCTCTTGGCTTGCAGAAAAGATGATGAATGGGCATGGGCAAGGGATTAGGAAAATTGTTGTCAAGGTGGAGTTTGTTGGAAGTTTGACAATGAATTATGTAAATTTGGGTAAAAATGTAACTAGCTAGTTTTATACCGAAATAGCAGTTATGTAACGGAGGAGGCTTGTATAAAACTAGTGAATGCCCGAGAAATGTAATTGTGGAGAATCATTGTTGAATTAATAAAGATTCCAATCCCTTGCCCCGTTGATGTTTCCTTGACACCCTGTCAAGGTTTTACCACGTAAATCCCGTGTGTTTGGTTTCAATTTTCCAGTTAGTTATGAATCTTTGTTGGTCAATGTATAACTGAATGTTTATTATCTTTCTTCATTTCCCCTATTCGAACTACAAAATTTCACTGATGGCCTCGAAATACAGGATCTTATAGCTTCAAAGAAAATTCAAACAAGTTATGATCGAAAACAAATCTACACACAGGAACAAAAATAATTTACTCACACATTCAATAAATCAAATATTCTATTACATTAATCTATGTACGAAGGGTTGATTAGTATTGCTCAAATTTCCATATTCACAATTTTGGAAAATATAATTCCTATTTGTCTCAATTGTGACTCTTTCTATGTAAATGAGTCTGTTTCTATTCCTCAGTTGTGACTCTTTCTATGTAAAGGAGTCTGATCCTATTCTTTAGGAGTTGTTAAGATCTAGATATTTCATAGATTGGTGTATGGTTGAGATATTCTCTCAACCAAGTGATTGTGTGTCCAAGTTAGTTTACCTATCTTGAGATAACACTAGATGTATTTATATGTAACACTATTTGATGTGAATATAGAATTTTGGTGTGCATTATTGAATTTGAACTTGGTATCAGAGCCCATATGGGCCTAGGCCATGGCCCCTGGTGGGCCGAGGGAAAATAAGAAAATAAGAATAGTGTTCTGTATGATGTTGTTGTTTGTATTGTTTGTCCATCGGGTTTTCGATTTGTTTAGTGCGTGTGTGGCTGATTCAAAAGAAATTGTGTTACGCGTGTTGTTGGTCTGGATCGTGGAGATCTTTATGGTGAACCCGATGTGCTAGGCTGAGGGAATAGAAAAGAACCTGCGGTGTGGACAAGTGTTTCCACAGTTTTCGAAGTTTCTATTCACTGTGCTACTACGACTTTAGAAGAGCCGTCAACCCACCTGTTAATGAAGTAGATTGAAGAAGTGTGTGACGGTGCCTCTAACCTACGCACCTGGAGAAGAGCTATAGGCTCTCGAGAAGGACTGATGGTGTCTCTAGATCGATCAATTTGTGTTCGTTGGACGATAACTATTGCGGAGAATTGTTGGAAAGCAACGACTGTTGCTTGATTGATAAAAAAACCTGTGTTGAAGGAGAAGGGAGCATTTGCTTTATGTGGAGCGAAAGATCGTACGCTATGGACGGTGATTGCATGCCAGTGTCGTGGAAAACTCATGTGAAGACCTATTTTGAATACATTGTTGCAGTAGATCAATGTTCTTGAAGCAAGCCTGTGGTTGGGTTTGTGCGACTTTGGAAGAGCCACAAATCGATGGAGAGGTCTGAGATGATAACCTAGTGGAGCCGAGTCTTTGTGGCACTGTCCACGGTGGAGCTCATGTCCCGGTGGAGTTTCCTCGTGAGAAACAACTATTGATTATGCGGATATGAGTGAGCTGAGGGCATGTGAAGTTCATGTGAGTGAGCCGAGGGCGTGTGGAGCCAGTAAGAGCCTTCCCTAATATTTCGTATTTTGGGGATTTTGTTGTTGTAAGCCTGCTTCGTTTTTTGGAAAGTCGGTTGTGCATCTTCCTCACTGGTGCGACCACAACGTGAAGCAGTTTGAGGGCGTTGTTTCAAGTGAAAGGGTTAATGGGTTGCTTGGATTATAAGACGCTCTTCCTCATCTTTGTATTTATAGCGAGCCGATATAAATTCAGTTGTTTGTTTCAAAGCATGGTTGTTTGTATATGCTTGGGTAAATGATATTTTTATGGTGAAAGTATCTTGGAATTAAAATCAATATACATATTGAAATTAACCACCTCAATATGAAGTTATTTTTGTTAGAATTGACTACTCTAACAAATGATAGGTTAAGCAAGGAGTTCCAAGATTTAATTGTCAAAGACAAAGATGCCCATGATGTGAACAATTTCAAAAGATGAGGTAAAGGAGCAACAACATCGATTATGATGGAAAACTAAGTTAAAATTTGTGTGGGTTTGTGGAATAGACTCATGAAGATGGTGTATTATGCGTCACATACATTTATTAGTAAGAAAGTCTAGGATGTTTTGTAGTGGTCTTTTTTAATGTATGTACTTGGTAACTCCAAGAGTTGGAGTGTGTAATGAAAGCCCGATGAGGCATGTGTACCCCCATTAAGTTCGTGGTAATCTTAAAACCACTTTGTAATTGCAGGTTTGTTGTCAGCCAAAAACCACTTTGGAAGTGTAGGTTTGTGGTAAGCCAAAAACCATGTGTGACAGTGAAGTGGACAAGTAACCTGTAGGCATGGTTTAGGGTCAGTCGACAAAACCTTGGGTATGGTTTAGGGTGAGCCGAGAAAACCTTGGGCATGGTTGAGGGTAAGCCGATAAAACCGAGAGCATGGTTATGGGTAATTCGAGAAAACCCATGATGATGATGGAGGGGGATTTTCACGTACAGGTACAAGTATGCAGTTATAATGGTTGACAAAACCATGTATGTGAAGGGCATCCTAGTACACTGGCGGTTGGGCACCCACGCATTCTGTTGGATGGTTGTTCCTTTATATGGACGTTGACTTATTCTTTTGTCATGTTTGATCACAACTGGACTTTGCATACTGAGATCGAGACACGTAGTCATTAAGGGGGTGACTTGGAGAATATAATTCCTACTTGTCTCAGTTGTGACTCTTTCTATGTAAAGGAGTCTGTTTCTATTTCTTAGGAGTTGTTAAGATCTAGCTGTTTACTAGATTAGTGTGTGGTTGAGATATTCTCTCAACCAAGTGATTGTGTGTCCAAGTTAGTTTACCTATCTTGAGACAACACTAAATGTATTTATATGTAAAATTATTTTATTTGAATATAGAATTTTGGTGTGCATTATTGAATTTTAACTTCACAACCCCTCTCTTGAGAGAGTTAGGGTTGAACATGCTTTGATACCATGCTAGAAAATAAGGAGAGAGATTAGAGAGTGATTGATTGCACACAACAAATCACACTTGATACTTTTATTGATCACCATAGGTATAAATATATAGGACATAAATCACTGACTTTGACACATCTAGATCATGACTTCAACTCATACATTGGAAACAACAACTTGTAGGCTAAATCCTAGTAACTCCTAATGACAACTACACATGACATGGAAGCATTACTTCCAGCAAGAGTGACCCAAAATTGTGATCCAGATATTTCTTTTTGCCTTCTTCTAAGTAGACATAGCTTTTCAGGAAGACATTGGCAAACAAAAGGCACCCATTGTAGCATCAGTTTTTAAAACATGAGATGCAGATGGCTGGGGTTTTTGGATTCAAAGATGATTCTGCACATTAGATTCACTATCCTTACCATGATGGCTACATTTTTTTTGGGTGTAAAACTCTATAGCATGGTTTTCTGGCCTTAAGTTTTTCGTGCGTTTTAGTGAGATTTTTGTTTTTTAAGTCTCTCGCTATCTATTTAGGCTGCTTTTGTTACTACTCTTGTAGGAAAACTAGGTCATGCTTTCAAATTTACTTGTTGTAGCAAGGGAAGCACAAGGTGGAAAGATTAAATGCCCACCACATTTTATTTTCTCGTTAAGAACAGGTGGACTTCCTGCTATTTCGTGCTTCATCAAGGGGTACACAGGTGTGCCTCTGCAGTGCGGGCAAGCGATAGCAAGAACTTGACTTTACATGTTGTCTATGGCAAGAACTTGGCTTTTAAATGTTGTGTGAGATTGATCGAAAGCCCCATGCTACAACGCTGAGCTCCCATTTATTAAATTGTTGTATAACTGTTGCTTAATATCGTTTGGGCTTTTATGATAAGCTTTGGTTCTAGGCCCAACGCTACAATGTTAGGCTTGGAGATGACTCTTTTTGACATTGAGATTTCAGGATATTTTTGCCAATCTGTAATTTGGCATAATTTCAGCATTGGGGATAGCTGGACATTACAGTGATAGGCCATAATGTATACATATTATGTGCATTATGGTTATCTCCATCACTCTGGTTTCAAACCTATCATTTTTGTTATTAAAAATCTCAAAAACTTCTACTGCTTTGTGATTTAATTTTGTTGACAGCCCACCTAACAGTATAAGACTATAGTGTTAGGTTTGTGGGTAGTCTGGCATTATAATGCTGGCACTCATTTTACAATGTGTTTCACAGAAACAAGAACTCGACAGCTACGAAATCGATCAATTTCGAAGTATCTCATGAAGTGGAAGAACTTATCCGCTGAAGATTCCACATGGAAGGATGAGAATGTTATACAGAAGCATCCAAAACTACTCAAGCGTTGAGGACAACACTTTTTTGAAGAAAAGGGGCATGTTAGGTCTATAATACTAGTGATTAGCCCATTACTATTGTAGTTGTATCCCTTATTAATATTGTTGTGCCCCTATTGTCCCCACATTGTTATTACTGTGCCCCAGAATCTCTCTATTGTTATTTTTGTGCCTTTATATTATTACTGTTAGGTCGGCTAGGTTATATTGTGACTCCTTAGACTCCTATATATAGAAATGAGGTTTTGTCATTTGAATCATCAAAGAATCATTCATTTGTGTAATGTAAAGGAGGTTGCCCCCTCGAAGAGGCTAAATTCTAAGGTATTGATCTATCTTTTCTATCTTTTTGTGAGTTGGTTTCATAACAATGTCTAATTGTGTTGTCAAGGTCCCCAGGATATCCATTTTGAAATCTTCCAATAGGTTGTCAATTTCAATACGAGTAATGCTTCCGTCGGAGATTTTGCTACCCCTGGTGATCATATCGTGTTATGCTGGTTTCAGTCTTGTACTACCCCTCGAGCACTTGATACACAAATCAATAATGTTAGCATATTATTCTTGATAGATATCACCTTTACCCATAATATTTAATGTCTCTATCCACTAGTCTTTCATCCCTTTAATCATCATGGTTTTTAGCACATTATCAGGCAAATTTGCGTAGGGAGACCTTTGGAGGTTATATTGGAAACGCTCCACATACTCTTCCAAAGTTTCACTAGGTCTTGCTACCATTTGGAATATCTCATCCTTTAGTTCTCTAGATCTGCAATAATCCTAATTTTTTTAAAGAAAGCAGTCCCAATCATTTATAGTGCCCCCACCTAGTCCCATAAATCAATGCAAGGTTGCTCCCTTTAAAGTGGAGGGAAACAGCTTTAGTTTCTGGGGATCAGTGGTGTAATCATAACCCCAACATAGGACATCAAATTCAGACAGAAACACATCCAGATCTTCTGACGTGACTCCATGAAAGGTGGGAATATTTTGTAGAGGGATACCTTTCATGGGTGCGTTGATAGTTGTGTCAACAATAGGATATTGTATTGTAGAGGTCTGGGGTGCTTGTGGATTATTGGCCATTTGATAAAAGATATGCCAGTACCCTTACGGGATCTCTAGAGCTAGAGAGTTATCTTTGGGTTGTCTAGAAGATGTGGGAATGATCCTAACAACACTTCCTTGATCTGGGACACTGGGTGTCCTCTGCTCAATTACTACCTAAGGGGATCTTGGTTCCTCTGTTTCCCTTGTTTCTCCTCCTCCTTCACGAATTTTGCAAGATTTCCCTTCTTGTGAGGGAATTGGGCACGAATTTTCAATGTCTTGAAAACTTTGCTCAGTCCCTTCAGTTTCACTGTGGACCTCAGCGTAGGCTACAGATGGTGAGCCTGTGGCCCGAAGGAATACAGTAGGTTGTCTAGAAGTAGTAGTTTGGGGGGCCTATTGATGGCTGAGATTCAACTTTTTTTAATATGTCGTTGATAAAAGTTGATTGTCCAAGGGTCACTAGTCCCTTAGAGTTTTCAGGTTTGGGATGTGGAATTGTATTGTTTTCTGGTCTTTTCTTCTTAGTCATTCATGCAAAAATTCAAATGTTTATTTCTATCTTAAATTCCTAGCAATTCTGCTGGAAAGCGGGCAGGGGAGCAGGCATTTTACTTGCTCCGTATGCAAGTTCTTACTTTCCGTTTTTAATACCCAGTTTTCTCTCAACAAACAAACATCAAATACCTACTTCACTTTTCGGTAATTGTGTTGAAAAGCGGGTGGAGGAGCAAGTACTTTACTTGCTTGTTACGTTGATTCTTACCTTCCGTATTCAATACCCAATTCTTTCCCAACAACAGTTATCAGATATACATCACTCTTTGTAACATGGCGACACTCTCCCCGGCAATAGCGCCAAAATGTTGACTGATAATTGGTGTCTTTTAAAACTCCTAATTACTCGACATTAATCATCAACCCGGGTAAGTCTTTTTATTCCAAGAGTGTACACAATATGTGCATGCTATAAATCCAGAGCGTAATGTTTCTTAAAAGGAAGTATAAATTCAAATTGCAATCATTAAATGAAATATGACATCTAAACTTTGAGACTCGACCCTCTACTAGAATTGTAATCAAATCTCACACAAGCAATTCAATTAACAATAGCATTAGCTGAGAGCACAGTAGAAATAACTCATACCTTCTTGGCTAATTCAATCTAAAACATGCTCAATCTCTACAAAGAAATCCAAATAGAAGTGATGTCAATTTGAGAGTTCAATAGCAATAACCAAACTCTTACAGTTGATTAAATCAATACGATTTTCTATCTAAACAATTAAATCTGGAATAAGCGTAAATCGAATCAAATGACAATGCTATAAAATATGTAAAGGAAATGTACTACTTCAATACAAGAAAGCGGTAATTTAGCGAATAAGATGAACTCATAGAAAACAGGAAAATTATTAAACAAATCAAACTTGCGAGAATGAGAAATATATAACACAAGGAAGCAGTTGAATCCACTAGATGTTGGGCCCTTAGCCACCAGCGAACATTGTTGAGCTACTTCAGATAAGGCAAATGAAAACCAACCTCAAATTATATATTAATCATTGAAATTAAGTGACATTACAATATGATCGCGTTCTCTTGACAACACCAGTCTGTAAATTAAAATTACAATTTGAAATAACAAACATTCCTCCTCTTTCTTCCTATAATCGTTTGCTTTTATAGTCAAAAAGAGGTAAAAGATAATTTGATGTCCTATGTTGGGGTTATGATTACACCACTGAGGTAAAAGATAAAGAGGTAAAAGATAAAGAGGTAAAAGATAATTTGATGTCCTATGTTGGGGTTATGATTACACCACTGATCCCCAGAAACTAAAGCTGTTTCCCTCCACTTTAAAGGGAGCAACCTTGCATTGATTTATGGGACTAGGGAACAATTGTTGTTTCCTAGCGAGGGAACAACATGAACCAACAAACGGAGAATGGAACGTGGTGGTTGCGAACAGAGCAGAGGACAAATCAGGAGGATCAACGTGAAATAGGAAAGGTGTCTGAAGATAGTGACCCAAGGTGTGGACAAGGGGAGGGGGAGGCTAACGCTATGTGGACCCAAATAGGAAAAGAGATGAATGGGGCTAAAATGAGTGGAAAGGGAGCAATGTAGGTGGTATTAGGAAGAGGGACCACGTAACCAAAATTGAGATCTCTCATTTAGTGTCATGCCTAAAGATAATGGCCAGTAAAGGAGATCCCACTGGACTAGGATACAAGTGTAACCACGAAATCGGGCAATGGAGACAAGAATGCAAACTAATCCACTCTTTCCGTCGAATCCTCCCACTAATTCATGCCCAAAAGTGCTCATGACAAGTAAGGAACACTACTCAACTATACCAATGAAAATTTGCACCTTCAAGGTGAAGGCCCACCTTCAAACATACATTCATAACAGATGGGCGAGGGACATCATAGTTGGTTCAGGTGGTGGAGATGGCACATCAAGCTATCTGGGGGTTGCAAAGGGCTACTAGTTACCAATTTCAAACCATCTAAGAGAAAAATATTCTCCCATATACACTACCCACAAGTGGTGGGTAACAAGATTGAAAGAGCAAGTCGAAGGGGCTTAGAGAAGACACAGTTTATAGTTGGTGAGCAAGGTAGTTCAAATTCCATAGTTCACAATATTTAGTGAACGCACAATTGGATCCAGGGAAGAGCACTAGAGAGAGGGAGTAGTAGAAATTTGGGAGTAGTAGTAATCCAAATAGATTCAGAAATGAATTTCCATTGTCGAAGAAATAGGAGAAGGGAGGTTGAATTATCTGCAGAAAGCGCTGCTACAGTTAGTGCGAATAGCCAAAAACCTCAGTGTGAGTTGTTGGAAGAAACTCGCTTCAGTAACTAAGTTTTGAATCCGTGTCCCAAAGGAAAATTGAATTCTTTGCAGAGGCAGAGGGAGGTAGGATGTCTCAGTTAGAGGTAGTTTCGGGATTGTGCAAATTTATTTTGGGCATCAATGCACATTTCTTAGGGAAGTGCGTGTTGATTTTTTCTAGCATGGGATATGCTCTAGCCTTGAAATTTGGAGGAGAGGCTAACGCACATGAGATCTCCAAGACCCAGAAATCGTTTTGGGAAATTTGATCCGAATGAGGAGTTATTAAAATAATTAATATTTTTAATGGGTTCCTAAGTCTAAACTTAGTAAAATAAAAATATTAATGGGTATTAATAAAGATAAGGATAAGAAGCTTCTAAGAGATGACGATCAAATCTGTTTTAATCTTAGCCGTTGATTAGGGACTTAATCTCGGTTGTTGATTCATCAACAGGAAAAGTATAAGAGAAGACTTGAGGGTCATTTGGAGAGACACCGACAGATACTCAATATATCAAGGAAATTTGATTCTCAAGGAAGAGGAGATTGATTTCAGAGGGAGTTGTAGGGTGGAGGAAGAGGAGGGCTTCAGCAGCAAGAAGTGATCGAGGAGGAGGTGATGCAGGGGCAATGGAATACAATGTAGAAAGGGAGACGCAGTCCAAAGGAGAGACACAGGGCCTACGTAGGCTAACTCAGAGAGACGCAAAGCCACTTAGAGCCACGTTGGGTCAATCAAAGTGACACAAAAGTGAGAGCAAGGTCTCCAAAGTGTCAGATGGTCTCAAAGGGAAAGTATCAGATGCTTTCTTTCAATTTCTCTGTAAAATCATTCCTTGTAAAAGAAATTGTTGATGAAAATTAATAAAGCCCTCATCTGCTGCACCGGTTTTCCAGCATTGGGTTTTTCTGGGCACAATTGTCCAAAAATAATTGTGTCGATGTGATTGATTCTTGTGCATGTAATTTTTTCTCTAGGTAATTGTATGATAACTGCAGTAGAATTTATTTTAATATTTGTTGAAGGAATTTCGTAAATAACTTATTGGTAATAATAAGTAGGTGAAATAAATCAGTAGCTGCAATGATAGAATTTCAGTTTAGAAATTTTCACATGGTATTAGAGTAGAGATCCGACAACAGGAAAGGAAAATCGATTATGGGACAAGATCATGTTGCAAAGGCATCCACTCAAGGGGACTCGCACATATTTCCAGAAGAATGCACAAGGGATGAATATTTGATGTTAGCTTCGAGATTGGAAGAAGAAGTCGCTTGCCTT